>JASAND010012413.1:0-42417 GCA_030248195.1 Trissonchulus latispiculum
ATATATACTATACTATGACTGTGATAAACGTTACATTCAAGACAATAGCACGAGGACGTAAATTTAACAGCTCTCGGGCAAGATCACTCGAAGAACATATAGATCAGATGTATGACTCATTCATTGCTAATTGTCTACATTGCTTTTGTTGCTAGTTTTGTGAAAGATTGTATGAAAAAATTAGATAATTTTACAGTTGAAAATCGATATATTTAATTACAATTGATGAAACTATTTTCACGTTTTTGATTATCCATCAAATCTTCTTCCAATTCCAGCGATCATTTATATACTTTGTGAGAAGCCCCGCCCTTATGATTTGCCCTAAATGTTGCATATGTCGCAGAATAGACAGTGTCGAATGTTCAAAAGTTCCCATTATAAACTCCTGATTGTGAGGGCTAGGGTTGCCTATTGTCAGAACTTTTGCAAAAATAGCCCATGCTAACTATACGTATAGTATGTATTCTTGGTCATAAATGTAACACGGCCAATTTATCAGGCAAAGCCATTACGCACCATGGATATGGAAACCATCGCAACGTTTACATTAGTCCAGGTAAGATTAATCATATCATACCAAATAATAAGCAACAATGTGACAAGACATCACGAAGTTGAAATTGTCAAATTGCTTTTAAGCTAGTTGCTACCGTTCATGGAAAGTTTTTTAATGTATGGGTTTATTTTAGGGGAATTGCCATCAAGCATGGTCGCAAGGAAAATAAAGCGTCCCCTCACTCGTGTCTCAAAAAATAACATTTTCCATTCTCCAACGGGCTCCCCCAATCACTACCCCGAAAGTCCCTATCGTGTAGAGAAAACGTTGTTAAAAAATCGTATCATCCTGCCTATCCTACGGTCGCTCATCATGACCAGTGTTGTCAAGTTAACCATTCCTGAATACTATCACCCTCAGGCGCAAACCTCCTACCTGACCGATCCCATTCCTACAGATAGATCCTGCTCACTTAAGTTCTAACGTACAGCAGTACTGGAAGAGATACAGTCACAGCATTAACTTTCCAGAGACTGCAGCGAACCTCCAACCCCCCAGCGTCCCAGGGAGTCTGGAACTCATTTTTAATTTCCCAAAATTAGCTCATTCTCCAACTTCGAGTCCCTTATCCGCTGCCTCCATCGTTTCGAGTACGACTCGTCTGGTCCAGAGGACAATCTAGCCGATATGTACCTAGAACAGGGTAGAGGGAACCAATATTACCCTTACTATCGAATGACCGAACCCATTAGGACCACGTGACTTGCCACCAGACAGTGAATTGCTAGCTGCAAGAACTGCTCGTGAACGGTAGCTTTTCCATATTTCACTATACACCTAACCCATCCCTGCAACCCTACGGTCACGCTTACTCATGTGATGCCGGATACTGCTTATTCGGAATATTACTCCTCGCATGTGACCTTACCCCAGCCAATTACCCCTATAATGCCGCTACAGCAGTTCTATATCACCGCCTGCAACCAGGAACATTCAAACAGCTCCTGTTATCACCTGACAGTGGTGGCAGCAACAGCACCGTAAGAACCTCTTGAAGCTTTAAAGGCCAAAGATTGCCTTGAGAGAGTTCTTCCAGCCATGAATACCTGCCGTAGGCCGAAACCCTCACGTGATAGCAGCTAAGCAGCCCTTATTCTAGTTCTCATCCGGTTATATCAGGCAAGAAAAGATCTTATCGGCCTCAAACAATGAGCATGCGAATGGGGCTAGATATTTTGATACTGAGGAAGATTTGGTAGTTAGAAACAGATCCAAAAAAACTGCCTTCCAAAATTTCCATGAAGTGAAGAAACAGTCCGATGGATAATTTTTCACTTAATGACTAGTTTTGTCATATATATTTTGCGCATATGCTGATGTACAGCACATTTTGGCTTTAGCGCATTATGCGCTTGCGTTCTAAGCCATTACTGCAATTTTCGCTGTTATTGAAGCGGGAAGCGCAAACAAAATGCCGCTAAAGAAGTTAAGCTTTCTTCCTGTGTACAGTAAGCTAAAGATCAAAGCGCAAAGCGTAACACACGACCTTTATTGCTTCAACCTACTAACAAAACAAATCGACAACACTCATAAACATTGACAGACATAAATAATTTACATGAAACTTAAACAACTCAAACGATTTTGCAATGCCACAAAGTAGATTAATTTAAGATTTTAGCTGAATCTCACAAATCCGGATACACTATCTCTGTTCCATGACAAACCACAAGAAATCTAGAAACCTGTTTGATTATTGTAGCAGTTTTATTGAAAACAAAAGTTTAGGGACAGGGATAGCCTATAACTTGTTTTGTTGCTTTTGAAATGCTCTAACGACTCGAACCATGTACTAAAAATTGGCGTACAATTAAAATCTGTAGATTATCAAAATCTTACCATTTTTCTGGGTTATAGCAATAATTTTTCTCTAATCAACTAATCACTAATAGTTTATTAGTAATAACTGAAATAATGAAAATCTTTGAAAAACTCTTTCAACTGACAAAGTATCTCTGACATTGACTTGACAAGACAGACAGTTAACAGATAAACCAAAACTATCATGCAAGTTGAATTTATTAGACTGAAAAGGCATTGAAATAAACTGCGTTTAAATCAATATACTGTTTTATAGTTTTCTTGACTGGGTTCTTGACTGGGACCGGCCCGGATAGGACTTATCGCTAAAGTGACAACACTAGCTAGGACTATTCTCCAACAAGCAGACTTTAAATTGAACCAACTGAACCAATTCGCAACCAAAATATTCTTTGCTCCCCCATTTTCCAAAACGTTATCATACGTAGAACACAGAATCTAATCTATTTTCCCATTGAGTCCGCTTTTAGTAATTACATAATGCTTTGCTACTTGCAAGAATACTACAGCTATCAGTTATCATGTTGGAACAACGTATCTACTCAGTCGGTCGGCTCACAGCCTGCCTTCATACACTAGTGCAATTAAACATGCTAGGCTGGCAGTTCAACTA
The DNA here is from genome assembly GCA_030248195.1 of Trissonchulus latispiculum. Classification (NCBI taxonomy): domain Eukaryota; kingdom Metazoa; phylum Nematoda; class Enoplea; order Enoplida; family Ironidae; genus Trissonchulus; species Trissonchulus latispiculum. The sequence continues at coordinate 2,994 of JASAND010012413.1, forward strand.
CCTATGTGCAAGAGTAGCAGCTATGCAATATCCTATTCTATGAAATGAGAGCAAAATTATGCTCTACACAATGGCAATATCACCCGACTCCCTCCCCAAACTGACCCCTCTCGTACCGCCCCTATACGGGATACGAACGAACCGAACAGATAGCCGAACAGAACAGAACAGATATAGTGGTAAGGTTAAAGCTTGCGCGTTTAACAAGCATGCTCAGCATGTACAAAAAATATGAAGCGAATGAGTTGATCTCCGTTTGGAACCGCTATCCATATAGGGGTGGCGCGCCGCTGGCGCAACTTTAGGGGGCGGATGTGGCGGCCCCTCCGAAACCAGATCTAAAGGAAAAATATTTTTGTCCGCACGCGCCTTAGGCACGAAATTAACTTCATTTTTGCTTAATTTACCCTTAATTCAGCGTTTCAAACCGTTCAATAGCTACTTTCTTACGTTTTTCAAATATGCTTAATTCACCCTTAATTCAACGTTTTAAACCTTTGGATAGCTACTTTTTTTAAGATTTTCAAAAATTTTTTGCAACATCGGCGCGAAATTTATTCAACGTTTTGCTTTAATTTGCGCTATTCGCTTTTCAAACCTGAATTTCAAAACTTTTCAACTTGGGGGGAATTTCCCAGACCGCCCATTTTTCTGAGCTCCGCCCCCGCGAAAAATCTTCTATGCGGCCACTGGTGGCGTGGAAATGAGGAACAATGGGAATAGTACGGTACAAAGGCGACAGCGTGCAGAGCAAAGTTTTCGCTCTAATTAATTACAGAGTATGCCTATTATCATCATCTTATCATTATGTGCGTGTATACAAATACAGACGAGAATATTTCGAAACGTTAATGTAGAGTAGCCACAAACATTTCAGTCCCGCAACACGAAGGTTAACCAACAGTCGTTCAATCCATGCACAAACACCCTCATGTGAAATACATGTATGTTGAATCGAAAAGCAAAATCAACTAAATACCCGCCTGGAAGAGCAGGAGCAACATTCTACAAAATGTGGTAATTTTAGGTTTCTGTTACAAAAAATTCGCTTGCACACAACAACATGTGCTCCTACTAAATTTGAACCCAATCGGTAGGTAATGTGTTTCGACAGTTCTGCCGGAACTGCGTATTCAAATCCAAATGACATGTTGAAACGTGGAATGATTTTGAAGAACAACGATTAAGGACTTTCTGGGCCTGACTCAACGCTGTACACGGCAAACTCCTTGAAGTTCCAATTGATTAAAACATATAGAATACGAAATATTTTAAAACCTTTTCATCTATATATGTAAAATCAGTAAATAGAGGAATGTTAGCCAGTTTAGCGTATTTTATCCTGTTCTATCCAGAGTTATATACCAGCAGCAAGGATAAGATTGCGCCGCCTATTTACAAAAGGCGTTATAATGCTAAACTATAATAAAGCAACTAATTCAGTGCCAAAAAGCCAGAACACAAAGACAACAAAATGCAGCCACTTATCTATACAGGTTAAAAGACAAGAATATCTAAGACGTGACGTAAATGTATAATACATGGATGAAAAATTTTGCACCATTGATTTAAAATACAACAAAACTGAACATACAACACATAATTAATTCTATTCCTAGTTATCAAACTAAAGAAGCTATAAAAACGAATCGTACTTTTATCACCGGTAAAGGACAATATCAAAGCATCAAAGTTCAAAGTAAACAGACAACTCCAAGTGTGCAGTGCTGTTGATGAGAAAAATATTATCCAGTGTCCTGCTGAATCAACGATCGCAAATGGCACCATAGATTACTAGGGGCGCAAAAGTGAAAATCTACGCGAACTTTGCTAGTAATCTTCGTCAGGCATGAATCCAAAAACTTCAAGGTTTTGAACCAAAACTGACCCTCAGGAACCAGAGGTGGATTTCCAAAGGTTGCGCAGGAGCCTGTCGCACCTTCTTCCAGGGATTCTCGAAACACCAAACCCCTCACCGTCTCTGAAAAAAACAAAGCTAAAATGTTTAACGCCTGTTGCCACTGGCTTACCACTGGCTCGACAACTAAGATAAGATTATTAAAAAGCTACTGTTGTCATAATTATGTGCGTATTGCCGAATTTTTAAGTATTGTGAAGAACATAAGTACTCACCATCCATATTCACGGCCAAATAGAAAGTATGTAAAAAGGTTGAAGCAACGAAATAAACTACAACAATATTTTAGTTACCCCTCCACCAATTGAAACGCTGGTGTTATCGGCGGTCATGAACAGCTCTTCCTTATGGCTGACAGCGTTCCCTGAAACACCGACCCAGGAAAACTTTTCTGGGCCATTCGGACCAGCCAAGCGAAATAGGAATGTTTCACCAGTGCCAAAATAACCAACTCGGTCACGCTGTCTGTGCCTGGTAGCCCATTCAGCTGAACAGTATGCACCAAATATCTACAAAAATTAACATAAGCTCAAATTAACAAAACATTAACATAAGCTCAAAGTAGTCTAATTAAAGAATGAAAGAAAAATGTTGGATCGCTTCTGACATTAAACAGTTCAACATGTTCAATATATTTTAATTTATTCACCAAAACCAAGAGTAAGTAAGAGTTGTTTGAAATAATGCACGATAATCCAATCAATGTAGGTTGATCAATCCAATACACGATTCTAATTCTAGTCAAAATACATGCGTTTTCATAACTTTTAGCGTACCTCCATCCATACATCAAAATACAAATTTTTGGCTATTTTCAGAGCCCCGTCCCCTCCGGGGGGCTGCCTTTCCCCCCCCCGCGGATTCGGGCACGAATGTGCAACTAAACAATCCCCAAAAACAGTCCGATATAATACAAGACCAATTTGAAGTCGTTTAAAAGAAAAATGTGGGGGCCAACCAACGGATGCACCTTCGATCTATGTTAGGGCGGCATCATTAGTAAGTACACATTAAAACTTACATTGCCTTGCACAGACTGCACGCATAAGATAGAGGGCGAGGCATTCTCAACCTTTCGCCAAAAAGTTGTAAAGCTTGTCCCATCTTCTGCCAGAGAAAACAAGCGAGATATTGTACTTAAGTGATACCTCGCAGGAACCCATGAAATCAAAATTTGCGCCTAAATAAAAAGGATTTAAATTTAGAAAGTTTGCACCTTTACTACTACAAAGTTATAGGCCAGAACTGACAAATAAAACAGTTACAATTATCAAGACTGCATAGGGTGGTGGGTCAAAGATTTACTGGCGGGCGGCTGGAGGGCTTTGGGGAACAAGTTGAAGGAATTTTTTTGTTTCTGCAATAAAAGCCCTATTTCAAATCTTTACTTTTCATTTTGACGAACAAAGAAAGCTTTTAGAAACAACTGTAAACTTAGACATGTTGAAATTATTCTGCAAAAATTCAAGTCCGTTTCAGGCCTTTCTATGTCTATTTATCTCCTATCTTCGAATTGCGACGAGAAGGCCCCCGCTCCGTTCTGATTTCAGGTGCATAGTTGCACAAAGGCCGAGTCATAGGGCAACAGGTAAACGGAGAAATTGTCTGTTTTTCCGTTGATCCCGTTCTCTACTTCTCCGCTGCTTGGATGGAGAATGAACCAGCATCCAACCACTTCCACGATGTGGATTATCCCCATGGATTCTTTAATGGGAAGAAAATGAAAGAAGACGTCCTCCCACACGAAAGTGGAGTCACTCACTCGTTCTCGGCGATATTTGGCTCTCCTCTCTGCTCTTAAAGGGCGCCCAGAAAAAAAATTAGCATTTTTACCCAGAAGAAGCAGTATAAACATAAAACAGAACAATGCCACTGTAGGTATTTGTAGCATTTCTGGGCCACTTTATCCTCCCACTTATTTTGACTAGAAAAATACCTATCCTGCACTATACTGCTCAATTCCTTCTCCCTCGATCCTTCACAGGTTCTTCTCACCACTCTTTGAGCACAAATTTCAAGAAATTAGTTAATTCTCCTACTGATCCGACCATCCTTCCTTCAAACCCCGTCACTTGTCTCGACTTTTTTTGCAAAAATCTTCCAAATTTTGAGAGATCGTGACGTACTCCCTTTTCTGTTAAAGCCTTAGCGATAAGTATCTATACATTTATAGTTTTCGAATCAATTTCCAATAAAGTGGTTTTTTCCCGAGTGGGTCAGCGTTAAGAGAATCTTGGAGACCTGTGTTCACAATTCTAACTAAATTCTAAAATATAAGAATCCAAACTACATATACATTGTGTCGTAGGGATTGCATTGTGAACAATATTATTACGAGAAATAGATTTAGGTTTAACCTTTCGATAGCATTCAATCCCCATTCCAAATTGCATCCTTATTTTCAAACCATCATCTACCTAAGTAGACTGCAAACTGTGCTTAAATTGAATAAAATCTTGAAAACAAACCTAAATCTTACCTGCTGAGTGGACAATATGTCAGAATCCAGCTTCAATTCCACAAACTGGTGCGGATGAACCAGACTTTGCAGCTGCTGTGAAGAAACGGACGATGCGAGTTCCGAATTGGTTCGCCGCAGTTTGATTTCAAAGGACTCCTGAAGGCGAACGATGGCCGACGTTTTCAGGTTACGAATTCCAAAGGCAATTTTCAGCAGTTTTCCTGGCTCCACTGGAATGTGATGGCAGAATTCGGATATGCTGCACTGAATGGCTGGAATGGTCATAGCTTTGGACGTCGCCAAGACCTTATCTAAAAGTGGAACTGGTAATAGTACAGAAATTAAAGAAACATGTGTTTACATGTACAAGCTACACGCAAAAACAAGCTTAAAAAGGCTGAACATCCTTGAATGTTTGAAGTTTTTCCTAGTAGATAGAGACACAAATCACACTCACAGCTAGGAAACCATTAACTGCTGCATCCTGTAGGACAGTATGTATACCATTTTAGCCAAACGAAACCGAACACAAACAATCTTACTGCTCAGAGGCTTATTTCACGAAAAATAAAATAACATGAATACAATTATTACCGTTATGATAATGTTAGAGCTAAACGAATGTTTACACAGCCTGTTTGACTAATTTAGCAAAAATTGAACTGCCAATTTTGTAATTGTCTAAGCAAGCGGCTTTGTCCGATTGGCCTACCTTTTATAGAAGATATAGAGCGTGGGTGTAGTCAAAAAGTATCGGGTACTGAAATATTAGCTGCCTTCCAGCCATGTGCTGCCGTAGCGTTTATGTGCCCCCCTTCACAACTACTAACATAATTCATTAAAAATCTCTGCTGGTTGCAAGACCCTAGCCTCAAGGTTGCCATTTGCCAATGTGATTTGGCACATGCGCCCCTATCTGCAGAAAGTCTGTAGCTTATCTACATCTAAGAAAATTACTCTTCAAATTTGAAGTCTCGGCAAAAATTTGGCTTACGAAAGGAAAATTTTGCTACTGGTGCGAGCTATAAGGCTGTAATTTGGCCTATATAGAGGTCTTGTAGGAGTACTCATTTGTCACAAATTGTGCCAAATGGCAAGAAATTCTGCCGCATGAAAAATTTTTTATGTCAACTTTAATCTTCAAAAATTGCTAAAATCGACATTCTTAGTCTGGCGTATCCAGAGTAGAAGCTTTCTGCAGCCTTAGAAGTCACAGACCTTAACTGATCGAGCTGAAATTTGATGTGGGTGTATTTTCAACCATGCTGAGTTCAAATATCTCAAAAAAATTTAATTTCAAAAAATCAGGTTTTTTTCCGATTTCTGGAGTACCATTGTCCAAAAGGCGATTATGCCGCTTGAAAAATTTTTCTGTCAAGTTTAATCACCTTTATAAATTGTCAAAATCGCCTTTTTTGGACAATGGTACCCCAGAAATCGAAAATCAAATTTTTTGAAAAATTTGAACTCCGCATGGTTGAAATACTCCCACATCAAATTTCAGCTCGAACAGTGAAGGTCTGTGACTTCTAAGGCTGCAGAAAGCTTCTACTCAGGATTCGCCAGTCTAAGAATGTCGATTTTGGCAATTTTTGAAGATTAAAGTTGACATAAAAATTTTTGCAGGCAGCACAATTTCTTGCCATTTGGCACAAATGAGTACTCCTACAAGACCTCTGTATATGCGAAATTACAGCCTTAATTTTTTAAGTAGTAAAATAAATAGTAGTAAAATTTTCCTTTCGTTAGTCAAATTTTTGCCGATACTTCAAATTTGAAGAGTAGTTCCCTTAGATGTAGATAAGATACAGACGTCTAGTATTGTCCTGCAGATAGGGGCACATGTGCCAAATCACAATGGCAAATGGCAACCTTGAAGCTAGGGTCTCGCAGCCGGCAGAGATTTTTAATTATGTTGGTAGTTGTGAAAAAGATGGGACACATATTATACGCGACGGCTGCACATGGCTGGAAGGCAGCCAAGATCTCAGTACACGACATTTTTGACCACACCCATTCCCTATATCTTCGCCAAGAAGTAGGCCAGTCGGACAAACCTTTAATACTCTCCCCCTTAAGAGAAATAATCGCAAACCTATTCCATAGCACAGGTACGTAAATGTGCCGACGTTGCCACGGTGATAACTTTCTTACAGCTGGAAGTGGCACGGCTGATTACTGAACTTTTATTTGAACGTTGTCCAAGTCTAAAGGCTTTCACTGCCTAGTACTTACGGTTTCGCTTATGCCATAAGTAAAGGATTGCCAAAGCCACTCGGAATAAGACTTTCTGGCCTTCATAAAGGAAGGAATCCACAACCCGAACCTAGAAATCCAAGTTAGCGTCACACCAGCACTAAGAAAAGTTTCAGGTTTTGTGCACAGTTAACAAGAGTACATAATGCATAAGAGTGTTGTATTATCAGCAGCTAGCGATACATATTCGGTTAAAGGCCCACACTCTTCCTCTCATTCTCACAAATGCGTACTTAGCAGAAGTCTTCCATGTATTATGATAAATCAAAAATGTACCACTACGTAACATACAACATGTGAAAAAGGGAGATCTTTAAAAATCCAATGTTTCCATTCGTCATAGACAGGCAATAACGACCATTCTTTTTCTTTGGTTGATTTGGAGGTGGCTGATGTATGGTTATTTGACTGTACAAGGGTCCTCAGCAAAGAATGCACTTTGTGCTAAATTCAAAATAAAATATTGATTTATATTAACCCATAAACTAAAGACAATTCAAAACCAAAAATCCTTTCATTAACACTGGGGGATCACGATTACATTCAGTAATGTGGATAAGAAAATATCAGTGGAGCAGATTGGACAGTTGACTAACACAGATGAACGACGTCCGCACTTAGGAGAAGATTTAGGAGAGTCTTAGGTGGTGTACAGCTTTCATTTCTTTAACTTGGGTTCGTGTATGTTGCAGTGGGAGGCTTGAGAGTTATCTCGCTCCACTTGCGATGTGCAATGCACTTGTGCGCTGAAAAGTTGAACATTGGGTTCCTATTCGGTCTTCCGCTCTTTCTACTGAAGCTTTCTACTGAGGCTCAGTTGGTTAGAGCGTCTGCGCATTAAGCAGAAGACGAGAGTTCAAACCCCGCCAGGTGCCGCATATTTTCGGGTGCCTGGTGATGTACAAATTTCATTTCTTTAACTTAGGAGCAGGCTGGAATACCATTTCAAAAAATTCTCCTAAATTTACACTGCCCTCCTAACTTAGGAGAAAAATTAGGAGCACTAACTTCCAGGTTAGGAGAATGTTTTAAAATGGCATTTTCCTATTTAGCTGGCTACGCCCAAATTTAGGAGCAATTTTGAACACCCCAGTATTAGCTTCATAGTTTCGATATTACCTCTTTCGGGAGCCCCATGACTTGGAGGAGCCATATTGAAATATGACAGCCTATTTCGCAATAATGGATATCCGGATTCCGGATAACATATATCAACCTATCCAAACCTTAAAGTTTCAAAAATTAAATTGCTTAAACTCAAAAACGTTTTCACAACAAAAAATTTCACTTTTTCTGTCTATGTTTCGCAGCATTCTGAATTTCCAACATCAAGCCAAAATACAGCCCGTTTCAAAATTATTTTCAAGCAACAGTTTCGAAAACTGATTTCAAATTTTTTATAGCTTTAGCAATAATTTGCTAATTTTCATTGATTTATCTTGGAATATAAAAATGTTCGAATACCCCAATTTTCTTCTCAAAGCGGCTATTATCCGGATATATATATATATATATATATATATATATATATATATATATATATATATATATATATATATATATATATATAAAATGCTCATCAATACCGGATCTATTTTGTGATTGGTCAACACAAAAGCTAAATTGCTCAGTACTACAGTACTCGAATAATTTAAGCACACAAATTTATATATATATATATATACTTAAAAACAACAGTATTATTATGAAATGAAGGTATATGAAAGTTGCATCCGCTGAAATAAAATAAAAATTTCATGCATTTTGTATTTATTAACTACTAATCGAGAGATCCAACGTACAATAGCGACAGAATATCGAACCCTGTATAAATACATACCCGAATATATATACCACAAAAATTGCAATAAGAAATAAAGAAAAAAGTGCGCAATAAAGAGAAGCATTTTAAACATGAGTAAAATGAAACATTTTTAAAATAAATATTTAAAATCGACCAAAATGATTTACTATAGACACACAAGCCACAGGGTATTTTTTACAGGGGGGGGGGGCCAGCCCCCCCGAAATTGACCTTCCCCCCCGAAATTGACCTTTCCCCCCGAAAATGCCTTCCCCCCCCCCGAAATCACCCCCTCCCGGGATTTTTGCTTCCCCCCGGAATTTCTTGGAGGCCCAAATTTTTGCCAAAAATAGGCAATTTTCAAAAATTTTCCAGCTTCGCCGGAGATTTTTTCGTAAAAAATAGCTATTTTTAGCTTAAATCTTGGCATTTTTGAGAACATTTTGCGTTTCACCATGCAAAATACGCTAAAAATACCAATTTTTGGCTCATTTTTGCAAAAAATCTTCCCCCCCGAAAATTTCTTCCCTCCCCGGGCCCGGGGGCCCCCCGGGAAGCCCCCCCCCCCCGGAAAAAATCCCTAAAAAATACCCTGAGCCATGAGACACTGGTTCCTTACCATATGTTTTCTTGTTAACATTAACAAGGTCCTCTTTGATGCACTTGAGGCGATATCTGTTTGATGTAAAAATTTTTGTGCATGGGAGAGTAGGCGCATACAGCAGGCAAAGGCGTCCTCTTCCGTCATGTAATGAAGGAACAAGGCACAGAGGGAATAGATTATCTGAAAAACAATGAGCTAAATTTATCAGTGGGTCTGGTGGGAAGCACCCTTCCCTCTTCCAAAAGCTGAGTGCCAATTTGTTACTCATTTCAGTACGTATGGTTCTGGAAAAATCACTCGGTTGCATGCACTTGCTACTATCAAACAGAAAAACCAAAAATGATATACAAAAATGATATACGGGTCATTGCTTAGCTGCATTGATCTAAATTCCTTAAACTAAAGTTCGTAGAGATCTGGCTTACTTCTACTAGGGGGGGGGCGCTCCCATTCGGAAGGTCCCCCCATTCGAGGAGCCCCCATAAATGGCCGACCCCATAAATTTCTACCTACATAACCAGAAAAATTGCCAAAGCTTACCATTTTACTCGAAATTTTCGAAAAATTTTAAGACATCGCCGGAGTTTTAACTAAAATTCTCGCTATTTTAGTTTAAAAACACCTAACAATTTGAAAAAATTGACAAAAATATGTCTCCCATTTTCGGTGTGCCTCCTTGATGGGGAGCTTCTTGAAGTCCCACTCATAAATTTTGGCCTAGAAGTAAGCCAGGAGTTGGACATAAAAATGCTTATTTTGCACAGTTTCACATCTTAATTTCTCACCAATTGTCCGCTGGAAAGTCATTACGCCTGACGCTATTATATACAACAACAAAAAGTGCTCCTTCGTCGCATGTAAAATACATATGAGTCTTCGTAGGCAGGTTGTACATAAACAAAAACTAGCCTGTGAAATACATATGAGTTCCGTAGGGAGGTTGTAAATTAAGGAAAACAAGTTGCAACCGCTTAACATATGAGCCTGTCCTACAACGAGGCTCATATTGGAATATGTCATAATACGAATAATTTGCAGATTTACTTTTATATAAATACATATATACTGCATAAAGCTTTTCATTACAAATTATCCTTCATATATATAATGTTGATCAGTCATTATAGTGTGCATATGCTCAATACGGTACGCCATGAGGCGCTCTGACTCACAGCCAAGTGGGAACGCATTCTGCGTATGTATATATAATGTGAAAGTGTTTCGAGAATGCATTAGAGGTGTGCCATAGTGTTTCAGGAAACAGGTTGCATGCACAGTTCAGCTTGAGCAGTCGTAGTTCACTTCAGTCCTGGGCCATGACGTCTATTCATTTTTCCGTAATGTGGATGAAGCTGAGGTTCTTTAATGAGGCTTTAATGTGGAATGCACTGTGACGCCAATATGAGCCTCGTTGTAGGACAGGCTCATATGTTAAGCGGTTGCAACTTGTTTTCCTTAATTTACAACCTCCCTACGGAACTCATATGTATTTCACAGGCTAGTTTTTGTTTATGTACAACCTGCCTACGAAGACTCATATGTATTTTACATGCGACGAAGGAGCACTTTTTGTTCTTGTTTTCTATTATTTTATATATGTATGCTCATGAAGGTATATATGTATAGATATCTTTCAACGGTAGCAAGCAAACCAACCACAGCACTCCACAACCACTTTGAGCATGCAGTTCTATGACAAATGTTGCTCAGCTCGCTCAGGGCTTTCATTTGGTACCAAATTTGACCAGTTTTGAAAAATTTCATTTTTGACCGAAAATCGCCAAGTCCCCCCACCCCACCACAGCACTCTACAACCACTTTGAGCATGCAGTTCTATGACAAAAGTTGCTCAGCTCGCTTAGGGCTTTCATTTGGTACCAGATTTGACCACTTTTGAAAAATTTCATTTTTGACCGAAAATCGCCTAAGTCCCCACCCCACCCCAGCACAGCACTCTACAGCCACTTTGAGCATGCAGTTCTATGACAAAAGTTGCTCAGCTCGCTCAGGGCTTTCATTTGGTACCAAATTTGACCACTTTTGAAAAATTTCATTTTTGACCGAAAATCGCCTAAGTCCCCACCCCACCCCACCACAGCACTCTACAGCCACTTTGAGCATGCAGTTCTATGATAAAAGTTGCTCAGCTCGCTTAGGGCTTTCATTTGGTTTGGTACCAAATTTGACAACTGTTGAAAAATTTCATTTTCGACCGAAAATCGCCTAAGTCCCCACCCCACCCCAGCACAGCACTCAACAGCCACTTTGAGCATGCAGTTCTATGACAAATGTTGCTCAGCTCGCTTAGCGCTTCCATTTGATACCAAATTTGACCACTTTTGAAAAATTTCATTTTTGACCCGGGTCAGACGGCAAAACGGATGACAGGAATGAGCTGGGCGCACCAGAAAACCCCTATAGACAATGTTTTGTCGGGCTATGTACAGTCCTATATGGTGTTCCCGGAAGTCGGTACCGACCAGACCCTCCAGACGGCAAAGTGGAACCAGCACAGCTAGATGGGTGGGTCAGACGGCAAAACGGACACCGGGAATGAGCTGGGCGCACCAGAAAACCCCTATAGACAAAGTAAAGCCTACTATGGACCTCCGGGAAGCGGTTACCGACATGACCCCTCAGACGGTCAAGTGGAACCAGCCCAGCAAATTGGGTTACTCGGGCAGCAAAACTGATAGCGGGAATCGATTCTCCGTCCCAAAAAACCTTTGTATGCAAAATTTGAGCCACCCATGTAGCAAAATAAGCGAAAAAATTAAGTTCAAAGTTCGACCCAAAATTCACCAACTTTGGCCGGCCAGTACCGAAAAATTACGCACGAAGACGGAAAATCATATAGCATTTGAACGACCCCGATATGTGTACTGTTTAACCATATAGTCAGTATTGCCCCATATATAGCCCAATCTGACTGATTAAGGCGCCTTTGAAGCATACTTTTTGGCCATTTTAGCGTTTTGGCCGACTTTGGCCCCCAGCCAAAAATTTTTTCCGGCCCTGGGAGGCATAAAAACTAGCTTATTTTCTTATTTTTGATTTGTACTACAAGAATATACGTATATGGGTTTCATAGGCAAAAATTTTTCTATCTGTAGTTATTCAAGCTACAAAACCCCGTTATGAGACATCAAAAGCGAGAAACCGGAAAAAACATCACTCTCGTAAGCGATTTTTGGCATAACTTTTTAACGGAAAGTGGTACGGGGATGAAACTTCGCACACATACTAAACTCGACACGTACAATTTTTTGCGCACATAATCTGCGCAGGATCTGCGCAGGAATCTGCGCAGCCTTGTTTTACACGGTCATTCGACCATTTTCACTCATATTATAGGGGTCGCTACCGCGACCCCTATGATAGCCACTCCTACGCTTAATCTTCCGTCTTTGCGTAAAAGGGGAAACTTTTCACCCTGTCTTTGATCTTTTTGGGCAGATATTTTCAGTTATTGAAGTTAGCAAAATATCGGCTTATATCGAATTTAGTTTCTAAATATGAACTCTTAGACAACCAACTGGAAAAAACAGCAAACCTGAAATCGGTCCGGAAGCAATTTTTTAACCGTAAGAGTGATAGAAATGGGGGCAAAGCTTTGCTTCGCACACATACGAAACTCGATCTGCTCTACGAATTGCTCGCAGCTTATTCTCACTCTCCAAGGAAATCTAGCTCATTACAGGAGTCGCTGTAGCACTACCGAAATTGCAAAATAATTCAGTCGAGAATGGTTGTTTAATAAGTTTGTACTTCGAAGTCGAAACAAAAACAATATAAACATCAATTAACAAATTGTACATAGTTTGAAAACACAGCATCAGAACTTATTAAGCAGCCAGGAAGCTTACGGGAGTATACGTAATATCAGTTCTTAAATGTTCAATCACGGTCAATAATCTTAGCAGATTTCGTTTTCCGGACTCCTTTAGCTGATGATGGGCAACTACCACACCAGGAGCTGTCAAAACCGATGGTTTCAAGGAAGTCACTAAAACCAAATTGCAACTAACTCTTACAACAAACTCTCTTGTTAGTTGTTATATATAATCCAACAAATAATAACACTGCTCCGCCGCAGCATGATAAAGCAACACAGGTGATGGGAAGGTTACAAAATCAAAGTAGGGAGTCTTGAAATTCTTTGGGGACAAGTTCGAAAGGCAGGGAGGCTACATTGTGGACGAACTTCTACGGGCACAGCTTCGCCAAGTAACCCATACTCGAGAACTGTAAATTACGTTGTTTAGCAAAAATTTGTTTTCTTTAGTGGGGGGTGGGGGTGTGGCGCCCACCCCCTTTTTGGGGTCCCAAAACTTTTTGGACTTCCCCCACTCACTACAAGGTGCCCAGAAAATGTCACATTTTAAGGATTTTTGGTAAAATTTTCAAAACTTTTCAGGCTTCGTCGGTATTTTTTGGTCAAAAATCATCTATTTTGTTATATATAGTATATACTAAAACTTAATTTTTAAGCGTTTTTTAGCTTAGTCGTAGCAGTGTGTAGAAAACGCAATTTTCACCGTATTTTTAGCATCTTCATTTTTATCCCTTTTTATTCCCCCACTTTTGGTCTCCCCCCAAAACTGGGGGGGGGGGATTCCCCACCTTTTTCAGCTACAGAAAACCCAGAAAATTTGTCTAGTGCTCAAAAAGATGGTTTCAAATCTCACATTCTCAATTTCAAAGTTCAAATTAGGTGGTGTATAAACTAAAAAAGGTTTACCCCAGGAGATATCTCCGTCTTGCCACAGGACATGGGGTGCCGGTGCTCATCCCCGGATTCTCAGCCGTAGATCCAGGAGTGTCACCTCAAATGATGACTGCATCCGTGGAAGGGGGGCCGGCCCTTCTGCACAGACTCCTGTTACCTTCCCACCGTAGTGGTACCCATTTACTGACCAGTCAAGGATGGATAGCTAGGTTGGCTAGAGTCGAGAAAGCTTTGTGGGTCCTGGGGATCGAACCACCGACCGTAAGGTCGGAACTTCTGACCAGCGCCTTGGATCACTCGGCCATCTCGACTCAAGGTGTATAAACTTATTGTTTCTTATTTCATTAGTCTCAGTTTCACTCAGCCACAAGGCCGCACCCAGTGGGGGGGGGTTCAAGGAGTCTACACACCCCCTATTGGGATGACAAAATGGAAAATTTTTGCTATTTTTATGGCAAAAAACAGCTATTTTTAAAAAATATTAGGCGCGATAATTTACATTTTGCAAGAAATTAACGTTCAATGTACTGTTCTGGGCAAAAATGCAAAAAATGTTCAACTTCTGGAGGGCTCCGCCCTCCAGACCCCCCTTGCATTTTACCTTGGACCTCCCTTTTCAAAATCCTGGGTGCGTGCCTGCTCACCCACTAACTCTATATAGTTACTGACTAACAACTACCTAACAATTAACAAAATAAGACTAAGACAATCTAGTTTTAGCTTAGGTGGTACAATAATTTTCTCAGTTGCAGGTACCACATTGGACAAACAAACATAGTCGCTCGAATGGTTACCACATACCACCACCACATACATACCACATGTAAAAGTAGGCATATATATGAATATACGTATACACCGAAAGTTGGTATATATATGCATACCAGAATCCAGATCAAATAACTGCAACGTTTCTTTAAACAACAGCTTCTGGGCATCAACATTTATATCATGGCAAAGCTCCTTCCACAGTTCGGCTCTAATTCTGTGACCACTCGTCCAGTTGTTTGACCTCAAAAATTTCTTTACCTAGAGAAAAAACCAGTCTACCTACATATGTATAGCACTATGATGTACATACACTACACTATACGTACGTATGAATTAAATTGTTGTGCATTATTGTTTTGCGCGTTAGCAAAAACAATGTTATATTCCGTTTCAGCCAACTTTCCTTTTATGTTTTTATTAAACAAACGTGTGCATAAATTGATGCCAACCTGCGTAAATAGTATATATTTAGCAACATATGTATTTATTCATTGAAGGTTTCTGTACTGCGGCTGTTGTTCATTTCATTTCATTCTACTTCATTAATCTTAACCAACAACTGTTCAGACTAAAAGCATGCAATATGAGATTTTGTGGGGGTCTTTAAATAGCGTTTTTAAAATCCAGTATATACATATATATGTATTCCTATTCCAAGGTTGCCCAAAATTTTTTCTTTTTTCCAAATTTTCAACTCTGGAAAAATTTATAAGAAATTTGCAGTATATCATAGTGGTTGTGGTAGCGACCCCTATAACACAGGTCGGTACAACCTACAATTTGCCTACAACGTTGTAGGCTGGACCCATGCACTACGCAAACCAAAATGAAGGACTACGCACGAGGGTACGCTTCCAAGAGAACTACGCATGCGGGACCCATCTACGCACGCGGGAGGCCACAACGAGGAGTCTCAGAGGACTATATATATACGCACCACACAAGCAAGCTCGCGGATTACGCCGTTCCGGAGATCTACCCATGCGGGAAGCCACAGTGACAGTGCCGCTTGTCGGAGAACTACGCACTCGAGAGGCCAGAACGACCCGCTCCAACTCAATATTCCATTTGATTTTCAATTTCCTCAATTTCTACTCAATTTCCAATTCAATTTTTAAAATTTTCGCGCATGTGGCCTTTCTTACCTATTTTGCACAACATTTTGCACCTGTGGTGCCTTTGTATCTCCATTTTGAAACTTTTTGAAACAAAGCCAATATATATGCATGGCTTTTTCCACTGGCTTGCAATTTCCATGCATAAAATTCCATTAAAGATTTTTTATTATGTCTAACAATTTCTCAAACTTTTATCCAAATCTCTTTAAGTTTTCATTAATACAAACGTTTTCATGACATGTTGGAGTATATATATATACGTATATATATATATATATATCTCAACTTTCTAATTAAATATTTTTAAAAGTTTCCATTACTGATTTGATTTTATCATAATTTTAAAATTTTGACTCCGTCCAGATCTCCGCGGTATTCCGAAATTTCGTCTGGTTGCTTCACTGCAGCACGGAACTCTTTGTTGCAACTGCAAACTATTAATATTACCCAATCCAGCGAATGGGTAATGCAAATATTTTTCAAAGTTGACCCCTCTTTTCAAAATTCTGAGTGTGCCCCTGATTGTGCAGTATAGCAAAATTCTAAGTCCGGTAATAAAACAGTAAATCCTTGGCAATATGTTAGAAATGAAAAATGAAAGGTCTACGCAACGGTGGAGGTCCGTTGTAGCCTGGTGAGACTTCCACCATGCCAACCTCTGCCCTATAATATGAGTGAAATGGTCGAATGACCGTGTAAAACAACGCTGCGCAGATTATTCTGTACGCAAAAATTGTATATACGTACGTACGTATACGTACGTGTTGAATTTAGTAGTAGTAGCTTAGTTTAGCCAGTCCCACAACAGGCTCATATTATGTTAAGCGGTTGCAAATTGTTTTGCTTAATTCGCAACATCAACGCCACTCATGCATTTTACAGGCTAGTTTCCGTATTTGTACAACTTGCCTGAGAGTACTCATACGTATTTTACATGCGACGAAGAAGCATTTTCGGTTCTTGCTAAGCTCAAACGTAAAACTAGAACAATTTACTACTTAATAAATTCATATGCGCGAATAAGATAGCGTTCCATGTTTAGCTGAAGAATAGAGCAAGTTTAGCTAACCTTCATTGCTTTCTTAACATCAAACTAAAACTTAGTCTGGAGGCAAACACGAAACATCCTTTCTCAAAAAAAGGAATTTTCTTCGAAAAATAGGTTCGGTTTTAAAAACCTGAGACAAAGTAACGGAAAAACCTGTCTCCGGCAGGAAAACTGCACAATGCTGATAAGAAGGCTTGGCTTTTTCTTGGCCCGCCCTCCCTCCGACTTCCACCCCAGAAATTTTAGCCTGGACAAGCCAGACTAACAGGCACTTCTCTACCTACCTGACCCTGTGAACCAGTCCGCATCAAATGTCTCAATTCTCCAAGGGTACCAAGCCGAGGATCGCAGTGGCTTGGGGTTTCAACATAAATATCAGCAAACTCAGAAAAGAACTGTCCCGGCTTTACACGGATTATCACACTGTCCTGGCGAACTCTTGCGAGTCTGCGGGCACTCTCCTCATTAGGATCTGTCTCCCCACTCAAAGAGGGATCGTGAACACTGGAACGTGGAATAGTGTCGGATGAATCGCTGGCATAATCAGCAGCCCCGTAGGATGACGTTGACAATTTAAATGAAACAGCTGAATTTTTTGACGCGCGGAAAAATTTTCGCTGTTTTCCTTTGATTTGCTCCGAAAGTGATGAAACTTTTAACAAGTCAGGTTTTTCAGGAGATCGATTTCCGTTATGCTCCACTGATATTACACCGTCCGTGCCTTCCACTAGTATAGAAGGACAGTTGCTGTATCGACTGTCGCCACCACTGCTGACTGATACCATTAGCTGATACAGGTTAGCAAAAACAAACAATATATATATGTATATATAAGTATATATAGGGGGGTGGGGCAACTTGGTACAAAAATTTTGGTAGAAATGCTGCCATTCGTCATAGCCCTGACTGATATAGTCAAAATTATGCATTATCGATACTGCGAGCTCGGGGCTACATCAGGGGCGCACTTAAGGGGAGGGGGCGGCCGCCTCCCCCCCCCCCAAAACCAGACGTAAAGAAAAAATTGTAGTGTCCGCGCATAGCGCGGACATAATTTTCCAAAAATTTTCGCGCCTTCGTCGCGAAATTCAGTTCATTTTTGCTTAATCTACCCTTATTTCAGCGTTTTAAACCTTTCAATAGCAACTTTTTTAAAAAGGTAAAAAAGGTAAAGGACCCCCGGAGAAACTCCTACCCTCATGCGAGAATATACAGGGCGTCGATGCTCATCCCCGATTACAAGCCACTTGAGCCAGGAGTGCTACCTCTGATTATAGCTGCAACTGTGGAGGAGGGGCCAGCTCCTCAAGGCAGATGCCTACACAGTCTCCTGTTACCTTCCCACATAAGTGGTACCCATTTACCGACCAGTTAAGGATAGACAGGTGGGTTGGCTGGAGCCCACGGCGAACCGATATGTGCTTAGTCCCTTGCTCAAGGGGATTTGTGAAAGCCTTGTGGCAGCGGGGATTCGAACCACGGACTATCGGAGTCGAACGCCTTAACCACTCAACTCAAAGCAACTTTTTTAACATATATATATATTTATATATATATTTATATACATATATATACATGCGGCGCTTTTCTAGCTCCATCTCGTTCAATTTTTCTCGCCTGCGGCGCTTTCATGGCTTAATGTCTTTAAATTTGTTGCATTTCAAACGCATTTAATTTCGCATACGTACACAATAATTTCAAATCTTTTAATCTGGGCTTATTCTAGGGATTTTTTCTTGGGGGGGGGGCTTCTTGGGGGGGGGCCCCCCCAAAGGTCCGAGGGGCAAGGAATTTTTGGGGGGGGGGCGAAAATTTTTCGAAAAATATGCTAAAAATAGCGCTATTTTTCTGGCATATACTATAAAAGTTGATTTTCATAGCAAAAATAAGCAGATTTAGTGTTGAAAAGGGCAAAAATTGAGTAAAAATCTCCGGCGAAGCCGGAAAATTTTTGAAAATTTGGCCTTCTGAGCGATTTTTTCAGGGCACAAGTTGGTACCAAAAGGGGCACCCACTTTTTTGGGGGGGGGGCGATTTTTGGGGGGGGAACGATTTTTGGGGGGGGAAGGGTGTTTATGGGGGGCCCCCCCCACTAGAATAAGCCCAGGTAATAGCGGCTGCCATTATAAGCGGATTGTTCATAATTTCAAAATATTCTCAACTTTTATTATAAATCTTTTTAAAGGTTTCCATTGCGGATTTTTTCATAATTTTAAAATTTTCTCAACTTCTGGGGGGCTCCGCCCCCCAGACCCCCTGCGTGGATGAACGACAATTTCGAAATCTTGTCCATCTGGCGGAAGCAAAGAAATTTAATGATCCTGTTAGGCGCGAAATTTATTCTATTTTTATGTAATGTCGCTTATTTTTGAATTTTAAACCTTATTTGCAAAAATTGTGCCCCCAGACCCCCCCAAATTTTTAGGTCCGCCCCCCCCTGAAAAAAATTCCTATGTGCGCCACTGGGCTACATGGAACTACAGCGTTTTTGCTATATATTCAAAGCGTTAGTGCGCTACGACAATAAACGTGTCATCCCAAGTTAGAAATTCTAAGTTGCCCCGCAGTCCAACTTGGGATGAAGGTGGCGATCGGAAGCGGTTTCAACCAGCTAACATCATAGGTGTGGCTGGGCAAAAAATCTGGGGGGGGGGTTCCGACGGTGGGTGAGGGGGGGGTCCGCCAAATTTCCCAAAAAACCCTAAATTTTCGATTTTTTTGCCATTTTTGGCCACTTTTTGGCCAAAAATCGGGGGGCCTAGCTAAAGTCTGAAAAATCTGGTAGGGGGGGTTGCGAAAATTTGTCAATTTGGTGGGGGGGTCCCCCCCCCCCTAAAACACCTATGGCTAGCATTAGTTTCTTTGGCTAAAATCGAAGGAAACTTTATCTAAAATGTAGAGGAAGTCGAGGCGAACAAAATGATACCAAAACCGCGCAGTAATTGGAAAGGCTTCAAGCGATAAGGCATCCCAAAGCCAATTTTCCATTTTTAATGCAATTTTAACAGTGATTTTCGAAATTTCTCCGCAAACGGTTCGAAATAAAAGTCAAATGCTTTAAAATGACCAAATTATGACTTCCATGTTTTGGTTTTGCATTACCTGCCATTTGTTTATACCGTTTTTTGAAGTTTTCCAGCCTTAGCCAACGTTGTCAAAGGGTTTAAAGATTTTGCTAAAATTGCCGGTAAAAGTTCATACCCCCCACCCCCATAAGGTGTGGCTGGCGAAAAAAGTGGGGGTGGGGGTTCAGAAAAAAGTAGGGAGGGGGTTTGGCGAAAAAAGAGGGTGGGGGGTCGCGAAAAGTCGATTTGGGGGGAGGGGTAAAAAATTTTCGAGGGGGGGTCGGCGAAAAATCGGTTTTTCGTTAAAAAATTGCTAACTTAAAAGTTAAAAAAATCTTCTCAATTTACAGCTATTTTTAACGATTTTTAGCTTAATTAAGCGAATTCTAGCAATTTTTTCGTTAATTTTTGGAATTTTTTGGAAAAATTTCGAATTTTTAGCTAAAATTTTCAAAAACATTTTTAAAATTTAGGTAGGGGTTAGAAAATTTTTAGGGGGGAGGGGTCTGAAAAAATTGATTTGGGGGGAGGGGTAGGAAAAAAGTTTTAGGGGGGGGGTTGGCGACCCTTCCATTTGGCCTAACACACCTATGTCCACCACCCCTAACACACCTACATATGTATAGCACTATGATGTACATACACTACACTATACGTACGTATGAATTAAATTGTTGTGCATTATTGTTTTGCGCGTTAGCAAAAACAATGTTATATTCCGTTTCAGCCAACTTTCCTTTTATGTTTTTATTAAACAAACGTGTGCATAAATTGATGCCAACCTGCGTAAATAGTATATATTTAGCAACATATGTATTTATTCATTGAAGGTTTCTGTACTGCGGCTGTTGTTCATTTCATTTCATTCTACTTCATTAATCTTAACCAACAACTGTTCAGACTAAAAGCATGCAATATGAGATTTTGTGGGGGTCTTTAAATAGCGTTTTTAAAATCCAGTACATATATATGTATTCCTATTCCAAGGTTGCCCAAATTTTTTTCTTTTTTCCAAATTTTCAACTCTGGAAAAATTTATAAGAAATTTGCAGTATATCATAGTGGTTGTGGTAGCGACCCCTATAACACAGGTCGGTACAACCTACAATTTGCCTACAACGTTGTAGGCTGGACCCATGCACTACGCAAACCAAAATGAAGGACTACGCACGAGGGTACGCTTCCAAGAGAACTACGCATGCGGGACCCATCTACGCACGCGGGAGGCCACAACGAGGAGTCTCAGAGGACTATATATATACGCACCACACAAGCAAGCTCGCGGATTACGCCGTTCCGGAGATCTACCCATGCGGGAAGCCACAGTGACAGTGCCGCTTGTCGGAGAACTACGCACTCGAGAGGCCAGAACGACCCGCTCCAACTCAATATTCCATTTGATTTTCAATTTCCTCAATTTCTACTCAATTTCCAATTCAATTTTTAAAATTTTCGCGCATGTGGCCTTTCTTACCTATTTTGCACAACATTTTGCACCTGTGGTGCCTTTGTATCTCCATTTTGAAACTTTTTGAAACAAAGCCAATATATATGCATGGCTTTTTCCACTGGCTTGCAATTTCCATGCATAAAATTCCATTAAAGATTTTTTATTATGTCTAACAATTTCTCAAACTTTTATCCAAATCTCTTTAAGTTTTCATTAATACAAACGTTTTCATGACATGTTGGAGTATATATATATATATATATATATATATATATATATATATATATATTTCTCAACTTTCTAATTAAATATTTTTAAAAGTTTCCATTACTGATTTGATTTTATCATAATTTTAAAATTTTGACTCCGTCCAGATCTCCGCGGTATTCCGAAATTTCGTCTGGTTGCTTCACTGCAGCACGGAACTCTTTGTTGCAACTGCAAACTATTAATATTACCCAATCCAGCGAATGGGTAATGCAAATATTTTTCAAAGTTGACCCCTCTTTTCAAAATTCTGAGTGTGCCCCTGATTGTGCAGTATAGCAAAATTCTAAGTCCGGTAATAAAACAGTAAATCCTTGGCAATATGTTAGAAATGAAAAATGAAAGGTCTACGCAACGGTGGAGGTCCGTTGTAGCCTGGTGAGACTTCCACCATGCCAACCTCTGCCCTATAATATGAGTGAAATGGCGAATGACCGTGTAAAACAACGCTGCGCAGATTATTCTGTACGCAAAAATTGTATATACGTACGTACGTATACGTACGTGTTGAATTTAGTAGTAGTAGCTTAGTTTAGCCAGTCCCACAACAGGCTCATATTATGTTAAGCGGTTGCAAATTGTTTTGCTTAATTCGCAACATCAACGCCACTCATGCATTTTACAGGCTAGTTTCCGTATTTGTACAACTTGCCTGAGAGTACTCATACGTATTTTACATGCGACGAAGAAGCATTTTCGGTTCTTGCTAAGCTCAAACGTAAAACTAGAACAATTTACTACTTAATAAATTCATATGCGCGAATAAGATAGCGTTCCATGTTTAGCTGAAGAATAGAGCAAGTTTAGCTAACCTTCATTGCTTTCTTAACATCAAACTAAAACTTAGTCTGGAGGCAAACACGAAACATCCTTTCTCAAAAAAAGGAATTTTCTTCGAAAAATAGGTTCGGTTTTAAAAACCTGAGACAAAGTAACGGAAAAACCTGTCTCCGGCAGGAAAACTGCACAATGCTGATAAGAAGGCTTGGCTTTTTCTTGGCCCGCCCTCCCTCCGACTTCCACCCTAGAAATTTTTGCCTGGACAAGCCAGACTAACAGGCATTTCTCTACCTACCTGACCCTGTGAACCAGTCCGCATCAAATGTCTCAATTCTCCAAGGGTACCAAGCCGAGGATCGCAGTGGCTTGGGGTTTCAACATAAATATCAGCAAACTCAGAAAAGAACTGTCCCGGCTTTACACGGATTATCACACTGTCCTGGCGAACTCTTGCGAGTCTGCGGGCACTCTCCTCATTAGGATCTGTCTCCCCACTCAAAGAGGGATCGTGAACACTGGAACGTGGAATAGTGTCGGATGAATCGCTGGCATAATCAGCAGCCCCGTAGGATGACGTTGACAATTTAAATGAAACAGCTGAATTTTTTGACGCGCGGAAAAATTTTCGCTGTTTTCCTTTGATTTGCTCCGAAAGTGATGAAACTTTTAACAAGTCAGGTTTTTCAGGAGATCGATTTCCGTTATGCTCCACTGATATTACACCGTCCGTGCCTTCCACTAGTATAGAAGGACAGTTGCTGTATCGACTGTCGCCACCACTGCTGACTGATACCATTAGCTGATACAGGTTAGCAAAAACAAACAATATATGTATATATAAGTATATATAGGGGGGTGGGGCAACTTGGTACAAAAATTTTGGTAGAAATGCTGCCATTCGTCATAGCCCTGACTGATATAGTCAAAATTATGCATTATCGATACTGCGAGCTCGGGGCTACATCAGGGGCGCACTTAAGGGGAGGGGGCGGCCCCCACCCCCCCCCCCCAAAACCAGACGTAAAGAAAAAATTGTAGTGTCCGCGCATAGCGCGGACATAATTTTCCAAAAATTTTCGCGCCTTCGTCGCGAAATTCAGTTCATTTTTGCTTAATCTACCCTTATTTCAGCGTTTTAAACCTTTCAATAGCAACTTTTTTAAAAAGGTAAAAAAGGTAAAGGACCCCCGGAGAAACTCCTACCCTCATGCGAGAATATACAGGGCGTCGATGCTCATCCCCGATTACAAGCCACTTGAGCCAGGAGTGCTACCTCTGATTATAGCTGCAACTGTGGAGGAGGGGCCAGCTCCTCAAGGCAGATGCCTACACAGTCTCCTGTTACCTTCCCACATAAGTGGTACCCATTTACCGACCAGTTAAGGATAGACAGGTGGGTTGGCTGGAGCCCACGGCGAACCGATATGTGCTTAGTCCCTTGCTCAAGGGGATTTGTGAAAGCCTTGTGGCAGCGGGGATTCGAACCACGGACTATCGGAGTCGAACGCCTTAACCACTCAACTCAAAGCAACTTTTTTAACATATATATATATATTTATATATATATTTATATACATATATATACATGCGGCGCTTTTCTAGCTCCATCTCGTTCAATTTTTCTCGCCTGCGGCGCTTTCATGGCTTAATGTCTTTAAATTTGTTGCATTTCAAACGCATTTAATTTCGCATACGTACACAATAATTTCAAATCTTTTAATAGCGGCTGCCATTATAAGCGGATTGTTCATAATTTCAAAATATTCTCAACTTTTATTATAAATCTTTTTAAAGGTTTCCATTGCGGATTTTTTCATAATTTTAAAATTTTCTCAACTTCTGGGGGGCTCCGCCCCCCAGACCCCCTGCGTGGATGAACGACAATTTCGAAATCTTGTCCATCTGGCGGAAGCAAAGAAATTTAATGATCGACCAGCCCCTCTTCAAAACCCTGTTAGGCGCGAAATTTATTCTATTTTTATGTAATGTCGCTTATTTTTGAATTTTAAACCTTATTTGCAAAAATTGTGCCCCCAGACCCCCCCCAAATTTTTTAGGTCCGCCCCCCCCCTGAAAAAAATTCCTATGTGCGCCACTGGGCTACATGGAACTACAGCGTTTTTGCTATATATTCAAAGCGTTAGTGCGCTACGACAATAAACGTGTCATCCCAAGTTAGAAATTCTAAGTTGCCCCGCAGTCCAACTTGGGATGAAGGTGGCGATCGGAAGCGGTTTCAACCAGCTAACATCATAGGTGTGGCTGGGCAAAAAATCTGGGGGGGGTTCCGACGGTGGGTGGGGGGGGGTCCGCCAAATTTCCCAAAAAAAACCCTAAATTTTCGATTTTTTTGCCATTTTTGGCCACTTTTTGGCCAAAAATCGGGGGGGCCTAGCTAAAGTCTGAAAAATCTGGGAGGGGGGGGTCGCGAAAATTTTGTCAATTTGGTGGGGGGGTCCCCCCACCCCCCCCCCTAACACACCTATGGCTAGCATTAGTTTCTTTGGCTAAAATCGAAGGAAACTTTATCTAAAATGTAGAGGAAGTCGAGGCGAACAAAATGATACCAAAACCGCGCAGTAATTGGAAAGGCTTCAAGCGATAAGGCATCCCAAAGCCAATTTTCCATTTTTAATGCAATTTTAACAGTGATTTTCGAAATTTCTCCGCAAACGGTTCGAAATAAAAGTCAAATGCTTTAAAATGACCAAATTATGACTTCCATGTTTTGGTTTTGCATTACCTGCCATTTGTTTATACTGTTTTTTGAAGTTTTCCAGCCTTAGCCAACGTTGTCAAAGGGTTTAAAGATTTTGCTAAAATTGCCGGTAAAAGTTCATACCCCCCACCCCCATAAGGTGTGGCTGGCGAAAAAAGTGGGGGTGGGGGTTCAGAAAAAAGTAGGGAGGGGGTTTGGCGAAAAAAGAGGGTGGGGGGTCGCGAAAAGTCGATTTGGGGGGAGGGGTAAAAAATTTTCGAGGGGGGGTCCGGGTCGGCGAAAAATCGGTTTTTCGTTAAAAAATTGCTAACTTAAAAGTTAAAAAAATCTTCTCAATTTACAGCTATTTTTAACGATTTTTAGCTTAATTAAGCGAATTCTAGCAATTTTTTCGTTAATTTTTGGAATTTTTTGGAAAAATTTCGAATTTTTAGCTAAAATTTTCAAAAAAATTTTTAAAATTTAGGTAGGGGTTAGAAAATTTTTAGGGGGGAGGGGTCTGAAAAAATTGATTTGGGGGGAGGGGTAGGAAAAAAGTTTTAGGGGGGGGGGGGTTGGCGACCCTTCCATTTGGCCTAACACACCTATGTCCACCACCCCTAACACACCTATGCCTCCCCCCAAATCGACTTTTTTCGACCCCTCCTCCCTCTTTTTTGACAAACCCCCCTCCCTACTTTTTTCAAACCCCCCACCCTGCCCCCAAACATTTCTGGGGGGTTGGAAAAATGGCTGGGGGGGGATACAAATCCCCGTTACACCTGTAATGTGGGTAATAGCGTCCGTGCTATCACCCATAGTTTCCCTGGAAATTTTGGCTGGGGGGGGGGGTAAACTTCGGAAATTTGGTGGTCGACCCCACGTCGACCCCACGAGTACCCCCCCGAACCCCCCCCCCCCAAAATTCGGACCTCAGAAAATTCAAAAAATGGCCAAAACATGCAAAATTTTCTGTAATTTAGCCCTTTTTTCATCAAAATAAGGCTTGTTCTTAACGTTTTAGGCGTTTTTGCACCGTTTTAAAGCGATTAGGCCAAAATTTTAGAAAAATTTTTCAAAAAATGACCATTTTTCGACCAAATTTAGCTAACTTTTTGGGTCCAAAAATCGTTGGGGGGGGTTCGGGGGGGGGGTTCGGGGGGGGGGTTGGGGGGGGGGGTTCGGGGGGGGGGGGGGGGGGGGGGTAGCCAAAAGTGGGGGGAGGGATAGTCCAAAAATCTGAGAGGGGGTAAATTTGGTCGAAAATTTTTTGGGGGGGGGAAACTATGCTATCACCCCCTTTCCAAGTCCCTTTCAATCTTTAATTTGTGTAGTTTTTCCCTAAAACTCCCTAAAACCCCCTAATTCCCCTTAATATTATCTTATTATAATTATTGGGTAGCCTGATGATTTTGTACTGGTTTGTATGTAAACCCCCCCCCCTTAAATAATTTGCAGTGCTAACTTTATGTTCATATTTCAAAAATTCGTACAAAACCTTTAATTTTACTATTTGCCAGCGTAAATTTAATATTGCAATTATGTTGACTTGGCAAGGATAGACCCTCCGGTTATCAACACATAATAGTCCTCTCCTTTCATGATCACGCCACTAGTTAGTCAGTTGGGAGTTTTCTGTTTTTAGCGTACGATCGGACCGGTAAACTGGGGGCCCCTCTCTCGAATTTCTTCAGCTACGCTTGCAAGTTCTTTTGTCTCTTTCTTTCAAAATTCCTTTAATCTCATCCATTCTAATCCCTAATTTAATTCCTAACCTTTTCCTTTTTGTTTGATTCTAACTCCCCCATCCTTTCCCCTCCTTTTCTGCGAGGTTGCCCCCGTTCCCCTGGGTCTATTTCTGTTAGCTAACCTCCCCTCCCCAGTTTTGTTAATTCCTCTCTTTCCCCCGGTAATTGCTGGTACCCTCCCCCTCTCATTGTTGTTCTTTTTTGTATCCCTTGTTACTGTTTGTTTGTCGGGTAGCCCGATATTATTCGCTTGTCCCCCTCTGGGTATTACGCAGACGGGAATTTCCTGTTGTAAACACTCTGTTCCGCCTATTAAAATAATCAGTTGTCATTAGTTTTATTTTATTAATTTTTATTAATTGTATTTAAATAGATTTTGATAGCTAGGTCGCACTCTGGGAGTAGCCCGGAGCTTCTCCATTACTGTGTGCCTCCCCTAATTTTTGTTAGGCGCCCCGATGGCGTCCCCCAAAATGCTATCCCTACCCATCCCCTCGGCGAGGTTTGTCAGCGTTGTTTGAGCCGCCTGGACAAAAGATCTTCGCCCGCAGTCCCAAGTCTGCGTTCATTGCGCTCAGTCCTACGTAGTGGTGTTGAGCTCTGTGGTTAAATTCCGTGACACACCTATGGGGGTAGCCGAAGGATGGGGAAGGGTACGTCAAAAAATCTGGAGGGGGGGGTTAAGTTGATCGAAAATGTAGGGAGGATACCCCCCACATGTGTAACGGGGATTTAGGGTGGGGGCCCCTCCCCCGCAATTTGGGGAGGCCCTTTTTAGACCCCCCAAACTTCCCTCCCCAAAAAATCTCAATTTTTATGCCATAAATTTGCATTTTCAGCCATTGCTAATGCCGAGAAACAAGAAAACATTAAGTAAATTTAACATTAGACGAGAGATGCTCCGGGGCCTGGCCTGGCCTGGCTCCAATAATTAGGCCCCGGCCCGGCCTCGGCCCAGGTCACGACTGGGGCCAAAAATTAAAAAATTTTGTTCATTTTTGACATTTTTTACCTTTTGGAAATTTCGAACGTCAAAAAGAGCTAAGTGTTTCCCACCGATTTGAATGAAAACAACGATAGTAACGTTTGTATATCAAAAAACTTTGCAAAATTTTAATTTTCAAGAATATTTTTCAAAATTTTCGATTTGGACTCCCAATTTCTAGTTCGGCTCCGGTACCGGGAACAAGGTGGTCACGGTCCACGACCCAGCCAGGGCCACGATTAGGTCGGTCCCGGCCCCGGTACATCTATATATACATTTGACATTGTTTTTAATCTCGAAAACTTGTTTGCCACTGCCAACATGTTTCTGAGTCCAGAATAAGGTCAATTATTGAGTCTAGAAGTCCATAAAACCATTATAAACGTGTACTACTCGCGATAATAAACACGTTAAGCCAAAAATTTGGACTTTTTTGAAAAATTTTGCAAAATCGACCCAAAAATGCCCTAAAAATAAAAAACTTTGGCCAATTTCAACTTTGGTCAACTTTGGTCCCCCGCAACGCAAACACACCTAATGTCTACCCCCGCCCCCCCAAGGAAACTTATGTAATGCATTATATTCTTAGAATGTTTACAATTGGTAACAATAATGCCTAATAACGTATAAATCGTCGTTATAAATATTAATACAAGTCTTTTTAAGGTGTTTTCGGGGGAGAGCTTCCCTTGGGCCCAGCGCCCACCCCATGGGACATAAGGCACATTTGGACAACTGCGATGCGAGATCTGGCTTGCAGTCGGTCTACACAAAAGGACTACAATCCTAGACGAATTAGCTTTATTAACTGCTACACTCAGGGCGTTTTTTAGTTTTTAATACAACAAAATTTTTCGTTGTGTAGCTTATTCTGAAATATTGTCAATTTTGTATGTTCCCTACTACTGTGTTTTTCCTAAAACAAGGAAAATAATCTGAGCGTATGCAGACATAAAACATATCTGCCAAATTTGATCAAGTTTCGTTGAGCAGTGACGAGAAAATCAAAATGAAGGATCTTGTAACTTTTCGTTGTTTGCTTTGGTTTTGGGAGTTTATATTGCTTTCAAGCAGCTGAAGCTTCAAGCAGCAGCAGTGTTTTTGTAAAATAATACACTAAAGTTACACACCAACAATATTTTCAACTCAATAGATTTAATTTTTCGATAAACTGCTATTATTTTACATTGCAGGTGCAAACAGTCAACGTAAGTCAGCCTCATGTAAAACTTTCTGTAACTTTTGATAGAAATTACGTGCAGAAGAGATATGCACATGTTTTTGAAGCTCTCTTGGTGCTCTTTTACATGGCAGATTCAAATTTAGTATATAACGCTCGTATAAAATTTTGATTATTTGCGCTTGCGCAAAGCCAGGTCGGTAGCAAGCTGATTATTCATTCTCAGACACCAAAACTTTGTGCAAAGACAGCCTGCCAACCAAACGTGTTTCTCCAATAGTATCGCCATGTTTGTTTCGTTTACACCAAAATTATTTAGAAAATTCCGCTAGTAGTACTACCATCTTGAGGTGGTAGTACCACTACCGGGATTTCCTACGTAATTTTTGCGTGGATTAAGCATTTTCGACTAAACCTTGGGTGAATCAAGTCTGGTTGGGAAGCTATCTTTGCTCAAACTCTAGGAGCCAGAGAGTGCATAAGCTGCATGCACAAGTGCATAAGTCAGAGAGGCTAGCTATCATCGTGGCTTTGCGCATGCACTAACAATCGAAATTTTATGTAAGCTTTATATGTTAGATAATACTCTACCATGTGAAAGCGCACATATAATGCTTTTAAAGGCCGGTTCACATGATCAAATTTTCGTCAAATAAATTTGATCAAATTTGACCAAATCAGCAATTTGACCAAATTTGATGGTTTGAACGGGCATCAAATTCCATCAAATTCTATCACATTTGCCATCAAATTGCTGTCAAACTATCAAATTGGTTTGGTCAGTGGGCAAAAACCATCAAATATTTGACGGCTTGTCCAATGACATTTTAGCACATGGATCACGTGACCCTAAATCAATTTGAAGCATAGCCTTTTGTTTACTTCACAAGTGCAGTTTCTCTACGGTCTTTCAACACAATGTGCAAAATCACAGGACTGTAATAGCATACACTGCCAATACTTTGAATTTGATTTAAATGAATAAATAATTTTAAATTGCCAAATGTTCAAAAAAATTGATGAAATAATTTTTATTCAAAAATCGCGAATTAAAAGTTTTTTGAAACGGTAATTTTTTTTAGATTTTTTACCAACCTGTGACCTAAGGGCTTTTAAGTTTGGGTTCAGAATCACATTGAGATAACAAGAAAAACGCTAATTTGCGCTTTTGACTGATCAGTTTCTACGTGCGCAAATTCAAACTGGCGCCCAATTCGATCAAAATTTGGTCAAATTATTTGATGCAATTTTGACAGTGTAAACAGGCAATTTGATCAAACATTTTGCTGTCAAAAAATTTGATCAAATTTATTTGACGAGAATTTGATCGTGTGAACCGGCCTAAATAAGTATCATACTGTATTTTCTAAAAATAAACAATTCTGACACAAAAGGTTCATGAAAAACCTTGTGGAATTTATAATTCGAATGATTACTTTTATACTTTGCCATACGTGATCGGGATGGTCAACGTAACTTTACCATATATTCAGCCGCCTGTAACTTTTGATAGAAACCATGTAAATAAGAGATATGCACATCGTTTTGAGGCTCCTTTTGCGCTCTTGCACAATGGGCATTCGAATTTATTATATAAAGCGTAACTAATGTTTCGATATTTTAAGCAATAAATGTATCTATACATTTCGGGTTCCCACGTGCCGAAACTTTATCACAAAACACATCGCCAGCCAGAGCAGACTCAAATAGAATTTCTTCAAAATTGAACAATCTGTCCAAATTTTACATCAATAATTCCGATAATGCAAGTGCTACCAGGTGGTAGTACCACTACCGGGATTTCCTACGTATATATATAATTTCTATATGAATGAAGCAATTTTGTCAAATATTTTGGTGAAGCAAGTCTGGTTGGCAACCTACCTTTGGACAAAATCTTGGTGTGGAAAGCGCATAATTGGCTAGCTACCATCGTGGCTTTGCGCATAACAGTCGAAATTTAATGTAAGCTTTATATATTAGATTATACTCTACCATGTGAAGGAGCACTAAAGCACTTTAAAACGATGTGCATATTTCTACTGTACGTGGTTTCTATCAAAAGTTACAGATGATTTTTACAAAAGGCTAATTTACGTTGAGTGCTTGCACAAGCAATGTAATGTAATATGATTTCATACAAAAATTAAGTCTATTGGGTTTTTGAAGTTGTAATTGTGTTATTATGTGTATTACCAAGAGTTTATAATACCAAGAGTAAGACACTCAGTCTTCCTAATAGAATAAGCTTGCGAGATGCTCGACACATTAAGGCCGAAATCTCGGGGGGGGGCTTCTCAGCGTGTAAACATGCTACGCTGACATTTTTGAAAAACGGGCGTTATCGACAAGTTAAATACTATAACTTCAGCTGGGAAAGTCGTACAGCCATAATTTTTATATCATTATGTTGCGTAGAATGTGATCTTTTTAACGATACAAAAATTATGTAGCTCGCTTTTGGCTATTGCTTACAAATCTTTCAACAACGTAACGCATTTTGAAGAAACGATGAAATTACAAAAATTTTCATGAAACGGATGTTTTATTGTCGGATTTGCAAGAGACTGCCTGAACCGAACTACACTTTTTATATCGTTGAAAAGATCTCATTCTACGCAACATAATGATATAAAAATTATCGCTGTACGACGTTCCTAGCTCAAGTTATAGTATTTAATTTGTCGATAACGCCCGTTTTTCAAAAATGGCAGCGTAACATGTTTAAACGTTGAGAAGCCCCCCCCCCGAGATTTCGGCCTTTAATGTGTCGAGCATCTCGCAAGCTTATTCTATTAGGAAGAGCTGAGTGTCTTACTCTTCCTATTATAAACTCTTGGTATTACTTAACAAAAACACTATGCAGCTGACTGAAAGTATAGCGAATTTCTAAAACCAAACCAATGAAAAGTTGCAACTCTTTTTTTCGATTTTCTCGTCACTGCTTCAACCAAACTTGACTAAATTTTCCAGATATGCTTTTATATCTGCATACGCTCAGGCCGTTTTCTTTGTTTTTGAAAAACGCAGTAGTGGGCAAGATATAGAATTTACAATATTTCAAAATAAGCTAAAAAATCGAAAATGCGAAAGTGCGAAAAATTAGATTAATAAGGCTTGCCTGGAAAATTTCAAACAAATTCATAAGGGTATGAAGGAGATATTTTAATTCAAAACTTTTAATACATTTCCTCTTGTGTAGACAGCAAGCCATCCCCACCAACGTTGCAGGCAAGAGCTTTTGATGCAAACCATGATAAAAACAAATGTGCCAAATTTAAAGCCGATTATTAAGTTTATAGTTCACTGTATCTGTTCAAAGTCCACCCCGGTAGTGGTAGTACCACCTTAATTAGCAGCCCGCCAGCTTGCATGTTGAATGCTCCACAATCTTTGGAAAAAATTAGTCATGTTTATAGAAAAACTTCATTTTTATGATAGAGTCTACGGGATAGCAGTTGGAAGACGATCACTCCTATGAGACCTTCAGATCTACACCCTTAGTTTGATTTTACGGCTTGCGTTGATCAAGAAATGACGGATTATTTGATTTCTGCAAAAATGAAAAGTTTTCGACGCCAAAATAAAGGTGCATTCATAGTCGCAAACGCAGAGAGGGGGATCCGATCCAAGACTGACAGCAAGTAGTTGCGTTATTACAATTTTTCTCGGATTAAATTTGGACAAATCCGAACTAAATTATGGGCTCGATGGATTTGGCAGCAAGCGATCTCATTACGATCTCTAAATTGATCTCATTCCTTTTATTTTCGATTCATACTATGACCACATCCTTTTTACAATCATTCTACTGACATTGAATTAAAATGTATCTATATTCTCTCTCAACATGATCTCATAACCGTGCCAACATAATTCAATAATCTCCCCTGATGCTAATATGCCTGTCCAACCGCAGTCACCAAGATATAAAGCAATAAGATAGAAACGAAAAAAACAACCTTCCAATCTTGCTCTTTTAACCATCCACATCTTGCTGCATCTACATGACAATCCTACTTAACCGGGCACAACAAATCACACAACGGCGATAAAAAGGCTAATGGGAAGCCGTGAGCACCCAATCAGGAGGAAACCTGGCTGACCTCTCATCTGCCAAAACAGGCTCAGTTTTAGTCTTGCTTTTTCATATATTTTAAAACGGCTTTGTTTTAGTAATAGAAAGTACGAGGCTAGTAAATTCTCATCTTGATGATTTTTCCAGAATTGGGAGAAATATTAATGTGTATAATTATCACGAATACGGCTATATATACGTTGGCATTGCTGCTTGGAGCTTAAGCCTGGACACACAAAAAGAGTTTATAAACTTAATCTAAAAGTTCGGATGCATCGCTACTCTCTAACAAAATAATGGCCAGCAAAGCTACCTCGCAGCTAGGTCTCTCTTTGGTATTTTTACAATTACAGATCCAAAACACACCCTGCTGTATATCTATAGCGGCGACGGATCGACAGCTGATGGTTCAGTCCTTTCACCGAAGATAATGAAATCGACAATTCGCAAATTTTACAGAAATCTAGTGACCAGTTATACGCGACATTGTGTACTGTGCTCTGTTTGCTGTTACAAATGTTCCCACTCCAACAAAGACGCACACCTAAACACGCACGTGAACGCCTTAGGTACTCCGCTTTCGCAGCTCAAAACAAAACTTCCAAAGTTTTCTGTCACCTGCCGGTAACAAAATTGTTTATGAAATAGGTATGGCACGGCTGTGCCAGTGATTCTTCCCCCCAATAATTGTGTTGTTGTTATCCGAGATTTGCAAGGAGTTGGCCGTCCTGGGGAAAACCCCTTTGGATGGAGCCAACGGGCGCTCATGATTAGAGCAATTAGAGCATTGTGGTCGCTTCTGCTCCGGCAGTAGCCTAATGCCTACGCCTCGGGTAATTGCATTTGCAATTATTCAATGCCAGACCACGGACCCTGAGCAAATTAGGTCTGGCGTTACCCCTCATCGCGAAAGCAACTGGGGTGTGGCACTAAGGGAAAAACGCAGAGAGACACGCGTCGACGCCTCAGATTGTAACATGCCGGTTTAACCGTTTAAAAATAATTGTAGCGTATTCATGAACGAAAGAACGCATGTATACACTTACGTGCGTCTGCTTACGACCGGAACTATGAATGCACTTTAGGTGGTGATTCCCTTTGGTCACATAAAGTTTGCACCATTATTGCTTATTCATTACTTGGAGTTAAGAAGCCATTTTTTATCAAAATGTAGCTGACATTTTCTCTTTTTAATGCATGCCACGAAACTAATGTTGCTTTTCTAAAATATGTTAAACACAATTTAGAAGAAGTTTAATTTTCCAGAATTTTCGCAGACTCAAGTAAATTTTTTCGCGAGACATCGGTTATATCATTCGATACCTCTATCAAATAGCTGCGGACCATTTTTTATTTATTGTGAAATCGCTCTTCGTTATAGAGAAATAAGCTGAAATATGTGCGTAACCTGTATTTTGCCTACTTTTTTCTTTTTTTCGACTTTTTTTCGTTTTCGACGACAAAACAAGAAAATCGGGTATATCTCACGGTAGAGAAAAGCTAGAATGTTGCTTTAAAAAGCAAAAATGTGAAGCTCAATGAGATCTTTCGAATGAATATAGTCACAACTGTATAGCAGCCGCCGAACGTTCAGAAATAGGGAAAAACCACTCTGACCGGACATCTCGACTTTTTGAATCGGCATTGCGCGGAGGGTGCTAGAACGCTAAAAGAACTTATTTCGGAAAGTTTCATCTTGATTTATGCAGCCAAATAACAATATGTGCCCAAACGGAATCACCACCTTAAGTTTTCGACGCCAAAACAAGAAAATCGGCTATATCTCACTGTAGAGAAAAGCTAGAAAGTTCCTTTAAAATGCAAAACTATTAAGCTCAATGAGATCTTTCGAA
Source organism: Trissonchulus latispiculum (assembly GCA_030248195.1). Lineage (NCBI taxonomy): Eukaryota > Metazoa > Nematoda > Enoplea > Enoplida > Ironidae > Trissonchulus > Trissonchulus latispiculum. Next base: position 37,807 of record JASAND010012413.1, read on the forward strand.
TAGTCATAACTGGGTAGCTGCTGCCAAATTTTCATAAATTGGAAAAAAGCTGGAAATCTCAAATTTTTGAATCGGGATTGCGCGGAGGGTGTTAGAACGCTAAAAGAACTTATTTCGGGAGGTCCAAAAGTGGGGTGGGGAATAAAATGAGCTAAAATTGCCAAAATACCGTATAAAAAGTCTGTTTTATATTCTAGTGTTATAACTAAGCTTAAAAGTGCTCAAAAATTAAGTTTTGGCTGGTACCAAAATAAACGATTTTTGACGAAAAATCCTAAAAATTTGGCAAGTTCTGGGCACCTTAGGGTGAGTGGAGGGGGAACATAGGTGTACCAGGCTACAGTTTACCCCCTGTGAGACCCCCCCCCTATCCGACCTCAACTACTCCCCCCCAAGCCGAGCTCAAACCCCCCTCCCCCCCTAAAATTGGGTCCAAACCAAGCAAAAAATGCAAAATTTTTTGCCAATTCTGAAAATTTTTGAAAAAAATTAGAAAAATAGGCTATAAATCACCTATAAACAGCTAAAGATGATTATTTATTGCAATTAAAAGATAATATACGCAATTATAAACCACAATCTGGGCTAATTTAGGCATATTTTAGTACAAATTTGTCAATTTTCAAGCCCTATTTTCGTATACGAAAACTATTGACAGAAGCTTTTGAGTATGTTTAATGTACTGTACATCGAAAAAGGAGCATTTTTAGTCAAAAAAACTTGGGTACAGTTTAGGGGGGGGGGTCCCCCCTCCCCCAAATTTCGGATTTGGGTGGGGTCCCCCGAGCCAAATTTGGACCTTCTACTCCCCCCCCCCCAACCCAAACAGGTGGTACACCTATGAGGGGGAAGCCCAAAAAAGTGGGGAGGAGGTGTGGTAACGAGTGAGGGAGGGGGAAGAGGTAGAGTAGAGTAGAGGGGTAACCCAAAAATTGGGTGGTCAGCCCCTCTCCCCCACCCAGTAAAAAACCCCAGCTAAGTACTGGGGAGGGGGTAGTTCGGGGGGTAACCAAAAGCGGGGGAAGGAAATTCGAACTCCCCCCTCCGGAAATAGAGCAAGTTTTTTTACCGTGACCCACAATTGTAACTTATCACCTAGGATACCTTAGCATTACACCTATCGAATTGGATACTTGCATAAATGCAGGGATTTTGCAAGATTTATGCAACATTTTGCAAGCTAGGTTTCGATTTTTGCAATCCCCCATATCGCGAGAAATCCGCAACAGAAAATCTCGAAATGCTGTAATGCTTGCAGAACTTCTCCATGGCAACAGCGTGCATGATCTATCTTCATAAAGGTCGCTACAAGGTACGAGGCCATTGGTATGCATAATTTATTTTCAAAATGATTGCGACTCGCGACTATGCTGGCGTTTGTATGTAAGGAGGATGCTTATTTGTGGCGGAATTATCCGGATGAGGAAGCATTAGCATTCGGAAACAAGAAAATACAACTTAATGAAATATCTTTAATTTAGGAAGATCTCTAAAGGCCAACAGAACCCCCACCCCACCCCCCCCCCCTCCCAACATTTTCGGGGAGGGGGGGTTTGTTGCACAGGAGAAACTTTGTCATGGGGAGGGACTGGGGAGGAGGGAGTTGGCCATTTCTCCAAACCACCGCCAAGAATTTTTTGGGCCCTCACCACCCCCCCCCCCAAATGGGGGTCATAGTTTCCCTGGAATTTTGGGTGTGGGTCGGGGGGGGGTAGACCAATTAAATGTGATGGGAATAGGCATAGGTGTGTTTGGGGGGGGACCCCTCCACCCAAATGGAGGGGTCGCCGACCCCCGCTAAAAAATTTTTCCTACCCCTCCCCCAAGTTAAGTCAAAATTTGAGAAAACTTTTTCAAAAAAATGGAAAAATGGGCAAAATTTAAATTTTTTAAAAAATTTCCAAACATTAGAGAAAAATCCCAAAAAAATTGGGGGGGCTAAAAATCGCTAAAAATAGTTACAAATTGAGAAAAGTTTTCACTTTTTGACCGAAAAACCGATTTTTCGCCGACCCCCTCCCCCAAATCGATTTGTCAGACCCCCACTCCACTCCCCCTTTTAGTCAGATCCTCTCCTTCCTTTTTTCGAACCCCCACACCCCCACTTTTTTCGCCGGCCACATCTCATGGACCCTACCTACCTTAAAAACTTGCTCAAAGAAAATATATATATATATATATTACGTACGTGCGTACTGCGTATATGCTTGGTGTATAAGTAAAGTGCTCGTAGCTCAGTGGTAGAGCGCTCCAAGTTATATAATTTGGGGAGGTCCCGGGTTCAAATCCCGGCGGGCACATATTTAACTCATTGCGTATACACGTATGTACGTGTATATACACGTTTCAATTTTCATGTTTTTCTTGGGAGGAAACTAGGTGTGGGTTTGCAAAAAATGTGGGGGGGGGGGGGGTTCCGTTGATCGGTTAAGTTTTGAATACGTATATAATATATTCGTACTGTTTTTATTTGTGTTTAGGTTTTAACTCCATTATCCAGAGGACCCACGTTCATAACTGTTTTGTATCATGCAGGGTCATTTTTTAAAGCTGCATCATGCTGCAAGATGCTATGGCAGCTTTGGAAAGTCTCTTTTGCATGATCTTATACCACGTATATACATATATATATATATATATATATATATATATATATATATATATATATATATATATATATATATATATTCAGGATTTTCCTTATCCATATCCTGAACATTCCTGGCGTATGATGTCTGCGTTATTGGGTATGTTATGGTGTTGTATATATGTGGTTTAAACTATTAGACTTTACTTTCTAGTTGGGAAAGGGCTTATGATGTTGTCATGTTTTCAGGCACGCCTGTTTTCAGGGGGAGGTGCAGATCCGGCCCGACAAAACAAAAAAACGGGTCCGGGTAACCCCCCTAAAATTGGACCCCATGTTGTATAACGTATGGTCATAAACGGCTGAAAAGGGTGCTTAATTATACATATATATATATATATATATATATATATATATATATATATATATATATATATATATATATATATATATATATATATATATATATATATAAATAACCGGCTTCCCTATCTCTCTACAGATGCGCCACGCCGCCACCAAATATTCGTTTTTTGAAATTCGAACTCTTTTGCTTGTTCTGTTTTGTCTGATGTTCATCAAAATGCTTCATCAAAATTTTGAAGACGTCAACACAATAATGTCCCCAAAGTTGTCTTTCCGGAACAGTGTACATAATCATATACGTTGTTATTATAGGGGGGCGCCCTAAAATATGGGTGTAAAAGGCGCTGCGCGGCCCTTTGAGACTCGTTCGAGCACCGTGCCAGCTCTATACTGAACGAAACTCGGCAAGTTTGGTATCGTTGGAATCTACACGACGAGTACAACACGTTGCAAAAAAGTTTTGGTCAAAATGTTCAACTTTGAAAATTTTCGCTTCCGGACAAGTTAGGTCCGTTTGTTTCTTTTCTGTGTAAGTCACGCTTGGAAAAATGCAATTTTGTGCAGAGGTGTTTGAAAGATGTGGACGTTTTCAGCCGGAAAGGTTTATATTTTCTGAATGCCGATATGATCCCATGTGCCCCGCGCTGTGCGGTGCTGCTATCGTGCTGCACTATTATGCAGCAACCGTAGCACGCTGTCTGTAGACTTACTGTAAACGGCTAAACATATGAAACTTGGTGAAAATTATGTCTGTAGTAAGGGGGAACTGTAGCTATGTTAGTTGGTGCACTCTCTAGCTTCCACCGTGCTGTATGTGCTGCCCCAAACACAGCACCTTCGATAACAAGTTATTCATTCGTCACTGGTATTTGAAATTCGGCATATATACAGATAGTTTAGGACATGACAAACTATTATAGATACGTTTCGTATACTTATTACGATGTTACTATGTGGTTGCGCTGCAGTGGAGTGCTGCAGAGGTACAGCACGGCCTATAACTAACTACAGATAAGTTGCAATCGTCCAAAATAAGAATAATTACACAATAACCAGGGTATTTTTTCCCGGGGGGGCGGGGGTGGCCCCCCCCCCGAAATCGTTCTTCCCCCGGAATATGACTGCCCCCCCCGCAGCAATGCCCTCCTCCCGGGAGTTGTGGTTCCCCCCGGGGCTCTATGGCGGCCCACAATTGTGCCAAAAATGGGCAAATTTTCACCAATTATTTCGTCAAAATAGCCAATTTTAGCTTAAATCCTGGCAATTTTGAAAATTCCCCCCTGAAATTGAAAATTGAAAAAATTCCCCCCCACCGGGCCCGGGGGGGCCGGAAGGTAGCCCCCACCCGGAAAAAAAGCCTAAAAATACCCTGATAACTACACACAACACCGTACATACCCAATATCTAGCTTAGAAGGCGCAAGGAATTGTTCAGAAATGGATAAGGAAAATTCAGAATATATAAATATGTGGTATAAGATAAGTTCATGCAAAAGAGTTTTTCCAAAGCTGCAATATTTAGAAAAAAACTGCAATAGCATCGTGCAGCGTGATACATCTTTAGAAAATGACTCTGCATGATACAGAATAAATATGAAAGTGGATCCTCTCCTCTGGATAATGTAGTTAAAACAAAAACACAAATAAAAACAGTACAA
>JASAND010012414.1:0-13392 GCA_030248195.1 Trissonchulus latispiculum
TCTAAGTATTGCGAAAAAGTAAGTACAGCTGCGCAGGTTCTAGACAGCAAGAATATTTAGATCTTTTTCAAACGCGAGATACTCAGATGCTACTTAAATTATATAAAACTTATGTTAGACCGTTAGTGGAATACAACACACAGGTTTGGTCACTGCATCTATTGAAAGATATTGATAAAGTAGAGCGTGCTCAACAGGTTTTCACAAAACCCTTGCCGGGTATGAACAAACTTTCATATGCAGAACGTTTGGGGGCCTTAGGACTAGCTAGTTTAGAATATAGAAGATTGGTTAATCATAAATCTTGTGCTACAAAATTGTGAAAAATGATACTGATATGGACTTTTCCGACTATTTTCAGTACTGTCCTGATGGGGGTACAAGAGGACATAGGCTAAGATTGAAAGCTTTGCATAGAAGAAATTCGGTTCCAACACAAAATTATTTCACTTGGAGAGTAGTTAATCTTTGGAACTTACTACCAGAAGAGGCTGTAAACGCTACCACAGTAAGTATTTTTCGGAACCAACTTGAAAAAATGGACCTGAGAAATTTTCTTACGGTGGTGTATCCTTTTGTAGGCATTCATAAAATGTGCATTTGGACGATGTATCGATTGACCATAACTAAGTCAATTTTGTCCTTAATATGTGGCAGTAATATTGAAAAAACTGATTTCCTCGAAAATGGCTATTTTTGGCCCTAAAAACAGTTTTCTGCTTATACTGACTTAACCACTGGGGATAGCTCAAAGGTTGTAAGAGCAAAAATGTTCATTTTCGAGTCCTCTTTCCAGCCGTACCAACCAATCCCGTGTCTTGTGTACCTACTGGGAGCTTAAGGCCAAAAACCAAAACTTTCTTATCTTTTGGCCTAAGAATACGGGACTGGTCCTAAAATGTTAAGGAGCACGGAAATAGGTTATTTCTTAAGTTTTAGCCCTTTGCGTAAAGGATTAAAGCCGTAGGAGTCAAAAATACTTAACTGCAGCTGGCTTTCATGTATGGAGGGCAGTAAGAATAGGATTGTATTTTGCAAAGGTCTTCTTCGATTTAAGATGGTGATTCGTTTTGGGCACATACTGTTGGTTGACGGCTCAAACCAGGATGAAATTTAATGAAACTTTGCAAAATAAATTCTTTTAGCATTCTAACACCCACCTCGCAATCCCGCTTCAAAACTTCAACGTCTCAGTTCAGGAATGTGTTTGACAATTTTTGACAAAGCTGCATAGCTATGATTATATTCATTCAAAAGATCTTGTTGAGCTCTATATTTTTGCTTTTTGAAGTAACCTTCTAGCTTTTCCCTACTGTGAGATGTAGCCGATTTTCTTATTTTAGCGTTGAAAACTTGACATTTTTGCAGAAATCAAATAAGCCGCCATTTCTTGAGCTACGCAAGCCGTAAAATTAAACTAAGAGTGTCAATTTGAAGGTCTCGTCGAGGCCGAGCATCCCTGGCATTATAATCTTCTAACTGCTATCCCATACGCTGCTATCATAAAAAATGTAGTTTTTGCAAAACATGACCAAATTTTTTCCAGCGCTTGTGGAGCATTTGCTATGCAGGTTAGAACCTCAAATTTCGAAAAATGGCCAAAAATGCACAATTTGCTGTACTTTAGCCCCTTTTTTCTTCAAAATAATGCTTGTTGTTAACGTTTTAGGCGTTTTTGCACCATTTTAAAGCGATTTTAAGCCAAAATTTGAGAAAAATTTTTCAATAATTTACCATTTTTCAGCCAAAATTGCTAACTTTTTGGGTTCAAAAATCGTTGGGGGGGGGGGCGGGGCGGGGGGGGGGGGGGGGTAGCCGAAAGGTGGTGGAGGGGGGGGGGGGGGGGGGGGGGGGGGGGGGGGGGGGGGGGGGGGGGTAAGTCAAATCTGGGGGGGGGCACGGGGGGGGGTTCGGGGAGGTAGCCGTAAGTTGGGGGAGGGTATATGAGTCAAATCTGGGGGGGGGGGGTGGGGTTGGTCGAAACTTTTGAAGGGGGGACAACCCACCCCAACCCCCCCCCCACCCTAAGGAAACTGTATTTGCCTCCTCCATATCATATGTATATAGTTTCGCAGAGAGGAGGTTAGCAGGTATCATATCATCCCCATAGCTTCATCGTAAATTTTGGCCCCCCTCCGAACCCTCCCCCTCCAATATTCGGACCTCAGGAAATCCAAAATATGTCCTAAAAATGCATAGGGTGCCCAGAAAATGCCAAATTTTAAGGATTTTTGGTTAAAATTTTCATATTTTTTCCGGCTTCGCCGGATTTTTTTGGTCAAAAATGGTCTTTTTGGTACTCAAACTTGATTTTTGAGCACTTTAAGCATAGTTTACAGCGGTATATATATGTAGAAAACGGATAGTTTTACTGCATTTTTGACATTTTTAGGTCACTTTGGATTCCCCCTACTTTTGGTCTCCCCCCCCACTCCCCCCACAGTTTTTCGTCTAGAGAAAGCCCAGTACCCAGTACAAGGTATCCCTCCCCCCAACTGATCAAGTCCCGACTATAGGCATAGATGTAATTGGGGGGTTACCCCCAGCCATTTTTACAAATCCCCCAAGTGGGGGGGGGGCAGTCGCGCCGTCGGCGCGAAAAATTGGGTTTTTTAGGGTAAATTCTGCAAAATTTTTCAAAAAAGTCCGAATTTTTGGATTAAAGTGTTTATTATTGCAAGAAATACACGTTTTTAACGGTTGTATGGACTTTTTGGCTCAGTATTGACTTAGAAACATGTTGCCAATTACGTTTTCGAGTTTAAAACCCCTGTCTAATGTCAAAATTACTTCATGGTTGAATGTGTTTCGGGGGTTTTCGAGGGTGGCGGTGTCAGATACAAATTTTAATGTAGCTCTCAATCCGCGCCCTCTATGGCGCCGAACCCGGTTTTCGGGAGGTGAGCCCGTGGGAAACTTTTTTATTTGAGGGCGAATCTCGTTAAAAATGACTCATAGGGGGTTTTCGTGGGCGTAGAATTCAAATTTAGGTCAGTTTTACTGTCTGACCAACCAATTTTGCTCTGCCGACCATAGGTGTAACGGAGATTTGGGGTGGGGGAGGCTCCTCCCCCAACATTTTCTGGGGGGGCCCCCTCTGGCGACCCCCCCCCAACCCCCCCCCCAGGACCCCCCCCAACCCTCCCCCAAGAAAATTTTTCATTTTTTATGCCAAAAATCGCATTTTCAGCCGTTTCTAATGATAAAAAACATCTAACCATAAAGTAATTTTAACATTAGACAGTGGTTTTAAACTCAAAAACTTGATTGCCAACATGTTTCCAAGTCCAAAATAAGGACAATATTGAGTCATAAGATCCATAATACAGTTAAAAACGTGTATTTCTCATAATAATAAACAGTTTATGCCAAAAATTTGGACATTTTTGAAAATTTTTTCAAAATTTACCCTAAAAATGCCCAATTTTAGGCCATTTTTCGCGCCTTCGGCGCGACTACCCCCCCCCCCCAGTTGGGGGGGGACGTCCCCCCCAAAAAGTTTTGGGGGAGGGTTGAAAAAAGGCTTGGGGGGGGCTACCCCCACCAACCCCCCCCCACCTTACACCTATGCTGCCGACCCTTCACAACTAGTGGGGGGAACCCAAAAGTGGGAGTGGGAATCTAAAGTGGTCTAAAATCGCTAAAATTGAGTTTGAGTACTAAAATTATAGACGATGTTTGACCAAAAAATTTTTGAAATTTTTGACCAAAAATCATTAAAATTTGGCATTTTCTGGGCACCTTATACTGAGTGGGGGGAAGCCCAAAAAGTGGAGTGGGGGGGAGGGGTCGAGTGGGGGGAACCCAAAAAGTGGAAGAATGTAACCCCCTCCCGCCCGCCCCCCCCCCAGTAAAACAGGCCCAGCCCAGAGGGTGTTCGTAGACGCAGAATCTATATTTGAGACGTGTTTCACCATAACTTTAAGTTTTTTTAGAATTTAAAATTATTTTTTAAATTTAGAAATATAATATACGTATTTTAAAAATTGCATAAAATAGTGAACGGGTGTATTGTGTATATATAAACGGTAGGATGCGAGGGAAAAGCATGAGTATATATAAACAACAAACAAACAAACAAACTGGTTTATTCAGCAAACAAAGCAAGCACAAGTACAGTCGTACAAAAAATAAAACGCTTTACTGAACAGGATATTCACAGAGTTGCACAAACAACTGCTTACGTGATTCCATAATACATAGAAGATAACAAAAGTACAATATATATACAATTAAAGCATATCAAGCGATCTTGCAGAATGCGCTCAGGTTGAGTCCTTCCAACTTACGTTTAAAGGAGGCTAGTGTTTCAGTAGTCACGCACTCATTGGGGAGAGAATTCCAAACTTTTACAACCCTATTACTGAAAAAGTTCTTTTTTCGTTTCTGCGTGAAAACGCTGGTTGTAGCATTAGAGTATGACCTCTCATACCGGTATCATCCCTATACATTAAATAGTCAGAAAAATCAACCTTATCAATCCCTTTAACAATACGAAAACATTGACATAAATCTGCTTTCACACGACGTAACTCGAGCGATTCTAAACCCAAAATTTCAAGACGTTCGGAATAAGATTTAGTACTCAAGCCAGGGACTCTCTTCGTAGAGCGCCGTAGAGTCCTTGAGCAGAAAAGGAGACCAAACAACAGAATTATATTCGAGCATAAGCCTAACATAGGTAATAAACATAGCCTTAAGAAAATCCCGGTCCCGGGTCTTAAAAGCTTTAAAAATGAGGTTCGCGCGGGCAGAGGCTTTAACACTAACAGATGCACACTGCTCCGAAAAACTGAGCTTGTTATCCATTATCCGTTATCCGTTATGTTGGCATGATGCTAAAACAGACCTCAAAAACTTGGATTCCGCGTCATCAAAAACCCCCTGGCTAAGGTTTTCCTCAGTTTCTGGGGTGAAATAAAAAATTTTCCCACGGTTTCGGGGAGGGTCGCCAGAGCAAAATTGGTTGGTCAGACAGTAAAACTGACCTCATATTTTAATTATACGCCTTCGAAAACCCTTTTGAGTCTTTTTAACGAGATTCGCCTTCAAATATTTGTTCAAATGTTCGTTTAAAATTGGATATGAAAAATCGTTAGTAACAACTGTGTTCAAAAATTTTATTCTTATGCTAAATCTAAAATGGGGCAAAGTGGTCACAATATATGCAGTTTATTGAATAATGATAACAATGTGGTTACAGAAACGTTGGGGAAATGTAATTTATTGAATGAAACTTTTGCATCTGTATTTGTGCATGATAATGACAATTTACCAGATTTTGAGGACGGATTACCCCCAAACAGGGTTTTTTTTGGTTTCACGATTTGCGCCAGTGCTGCGTCAGGAAAAATTTTATTGCGTCAGGAACTGGGGTCACTGCGTCAAAAATTAAATTTATTGTTAAACAATTTAATAAGTAATTTAAACATTATTTTAATGTTTAACCAATATTTAACTTATCAATATATACACAGCATTAAACACATTTTCCACCAGCTTTTCAAATTTTACATCATTAAAGCCGACTTTAATGTGTGAAGCAGCAAGATTTAGAGAAAGAACGAACACGGGGGGTCTGGGGGGCGGAGCCCCCAGAAGTTGAAGAATTTTTGCAATTAAGACTCTCCCAGGAATTAATTTAGAGCATTTTCTCGACCAGTTGATGTGGTATTATAAGTATGGCCGGTTATTGCAATATCTAATGTATATTAAAATATTTTAAGTGCTACATTACATCTGCAAGACTTGCAAGCTTTTGCCGCTGCTACATGCGCCCTTATATTCAACGATTAAAAAATATTAGTTTGCCAGTCATCTTATCAATCAGCAACAAGTTAGAAGGCAGATATGCGGGGGTCTGGGGGCGCAGCCCCCAGTAGAAAATTTTTAGAAATATCACGTTTGAAACTCAATTTTTCCTTAGAAATATCACGTTTGAAACACAATTTTTCCAGCAAGTTTGCACAATTTTGCATCTAGTTGAAGTTCAAATCCAGCTGCGCCAGGCTTGCGTCAGGACTAATTTCATTTGCGTCACACGAAAAAAATTTGCGTCATGACGCAGCCCCTGACGCAAAAAAACCATGCCCCAAAACCATCTGGGCATTTGTGATTATGTTTTTGATGAGTTTGAAGTGTATCAAGCCCTGGAAAAGTTATATACCAGCTAAATTTTCTGGAGGACCAGACGGATTCCCAAGCGCTTTTTGTAAAAAATTAGCCTTGGAGTTAGCATATCCTTTGAAGGTTATTTACAATATAGGTCGAAATTACAATATGAGTCGAAAAAAATGAACCTCGTTGCAATCGGTATACCCGAAGAGATTAAGTATGTTAAAATATCTTGTGGTAGAATAGTTTCTGTACCTGCTCCGCAGCATGCTGGTACTGATGACGGACAGTCAAACCAATCGTGATTGCCGAACCAGAGGTCGTAGCTGATTCAATTACCTCCACCCTAAATCTTTAGTATATATGTCTTTACTTTAATGCTCAGTGCCTTTTAAACAAAATAGACGATCTAAATTTCATACATGGGCAAGGTCTCTTTTCACAGGGTGTACCAGAAATTATATTGCGCGGTTCCCCTTCGCACAACGGGGGGGGGCGTGCGACGTGGAGGGGGATGGCGATAGAACAGCAGCGATCGCACATTTTCAAAGTATTAGAAAGTATGCAGTTCCGTTTAGCAATTCCCACTCGTTTTCACTCATTTCACATATTGTAATTTGCTTGCCGAGTTTTTCTCAAGAATTCATGCCAAATTGCGCAAGTCTGATATTATAAACAGTGTTCGCTTCGCTCGCGCTGCGCGGTCCCCCTGATTTTGCTTGCGCACTGCGCGGTCCCCTCAGCAATCAGGGTGTACCTGGTACACCCTCAGTACACCCCATGCGCAAGTATGGTGATAAAGGCATTTGCTTTGCCCTTATCAGTCAGGATGGTCTTATTCCCTTTCACTATGGCACCCCTGAACTGACTGTTTTCTTCCCATTTATATATAGATAGCTTTATTCGTCCGCATAACGGGTTAGAGCGGAGGCTATGTAGTTCTGCCAGTCTTCCCGTTTCGCCGATGTGATCATATCCCACAGCCTGCGGGTTTCGGATATCCAAAGCTGCTTGGATTGGTCGTCCTGTTTCGCTTTCTTCCGCAGTTCACGGCATTTCCGCGACTGTTCAATGAGCTCTGGGCTCCACCAGGCTTTTGGATTTCTTTCGTAGGATCTTGGTATGGATTTCTTGATTGCCACCTTTAGAGATATGGTTATAGCCTTTTCCAGTTTGTGTACAGTAGTAGCCGATTCGTGAGGCATGTTGAGGCTAAGTTGGTCGTCTGGTATATTCCTGAATTTGTTCCAGTCAGCCAACTTGTAGTTCTGCTTGGGGCGTATGGTGGAGGGATTATCCGTATGCAGGCACAGGAAATCCGGCATATGATCAGAGATGGTGTCCTGGATCAGTTTCCAGCTGAACTTGTCATCCCAACATTTTCCAAGGATGGTTATACAACTCACTCTCCCTTTTCCTATGTTAAATGCATGCGTATACATTGCTGAGTGCACGCTGCCTCAGCTGGTAATTGTGCCGTATAATCGTGCATCGTGCATATAACTAAGTTATACGCACGATGCACAGTTTTGCTTAACAAATATATAGGTTTAATAAAGTTAAAGTTACATTGTCAAACTGAAGTTAGTATTTATTCAGAATACACAAATCAGTGAGCTTGATTTTTATCACACTGGTTTAAATTAAATACAATAGTGCAGCCGGTGAATGCGCCTCCTGCAAAGAATGGGGGATGACTAGGTGGCGGGTTGGCGTTCTGGACAGGGTGGGCACAGTTCGTTACAGTTTCGTTCGCCTGACTGATCATGATAGAGACAGGTTGCTGGCTGAAGGTGTCGCTGACATCAACATTCGGCTTATCGGTATTTCCAGGGTCATAGGTCTCAGCCTGCTGGCTGTTTTGATCTTCCTGGACCTGTAACAAGGTTTTTTCAGCTGAGAATGCTCCGTCTGTGGGAATTTCCGTTTCCTCCTGCGTGTCTTCATTTTCTGAGAACATGCTCGGCGAAGATTCTGTTTCCCGAGAACCACAAGCGGTGGACTGGCTCTCGCTTTGAGAATTACTGTTAACTTCCAATCGGCTACGTTTCGGCTGATCCAGATAGGAGGAAACTTCCATCTGAAGTGTGAAAAAGAAAACGGTGTAGTTACGCCACCGTATTATATGCTATTACGGTAATACGACTATTGTTAAATGAATTGCTTTCTTCCTGCATTTGGTTCATCCAAAGCTGCTTTATATAGTGCTTAGTTAACCACTCTCACTCCGTGATAGTAATATTCAAGTCGTAAGTAACTGAGTAGATGTGGTTTTAACTTTGGTCGCAACACACATGGCTATTATGTTACTCTCCGCTACATTGTATTAGTGTTACCTGCTGGATGTCCGATGAGCGTTTGTATACTCTGATTGCATCTGATCGGTGCCCGGTCCTGTCTCTGATTAACTGCTCATCCAAGTTGTGTCGGAATAAGGTTGTTGCTAGAGTTTTTCTCCCCGAGTGATTGGTACAAGAACCGGTGACACCTGCCTCGGTACAAATACTTTTCATCATGCTGCCGAGCACGTTGATTCCGACAGGTTGCGTGCTATACCGGAGTGTGTTTCCCATGTTATTGAGTGGCTTACGATAGAAAGGTCCAGGTCACCTACGTAGTATATCAAGATAAGTTCTATACAGTTCCGCAATGCATGGAATATCAGTAGTCTGGGACCAGTGTTTCACTTTTCTAGGCTGATATCCAATATCCTTCAAACCTCCCTAAACCAGCTCCGAACGCACCGGAGTCCCACATGGTCTTTTCGTCCTCTATTGCGATAGGGTTACCCATAGGTTGCCTTGTTCCTTTTCCTTGTCTTGTCAATTCCTTCATTTTGGCATCCAATGTATCTCGGCATCTGTAAACGAAGAATAACAAATAATGTCCACCCTCTTTAGCTCAATTGCACTGACTTATTACAGACTTGCGTATCATTAATTCAATCAGCATTGCTTACCGCTTAAAACGTAAATCATTTTTGTCTAAGAAATTGTAGTCCTTTCCGTTTTCTCTAAAGTGGCGCAGTAATCCGCAGGCGATGTAGTACAGAGTGTTTGGCTTGTACTCTTTACCTAAATTACGCAAAAATTTTTGACTATTATTGGTTAGCGCACTGTTACTATCCCCTCAGACCAGTAAGCTACGAATGACATTGGCTGGCCAACGTTTACGATACTTCAGTTTTCCAACTAGTAGACGACATTTTCTTACCGAAGCCATAGTACTATTAAAAATTTCAGATAAGTGTTAAAGTCTGGTTACCTCCTAGTTGTCGTGCCGAATAGAAAAATCTCGTAAGCCACATGTCCGCATCCGCTTCATCCATTTGTGTTGGTTCTGGCACTGCTGTTCGGTGTTTCTGGCGCCAAAACTGCCGGAATTGGTTGAAACAGTTGACTGACCATGCGGTTGTTTTATCTGTGTTCGGTACCCGCCCAAGGTCTATTAGCTCTTTGATCGATGCGTCATCGGGTTCTGCGAATCGTTCCGTAGGGACCGTTGTAGTCGACATTTCCAAATCGAAACTGCTCACAAAACAACCACGTCTGAGCAGCCTGCCGGCTGTCGCAAACACTAACAGACTGAACAACTCTTTATAGCTTTGTTTTGGCGTATGCAAATTAGGTTTCGTTTTCCTTTTCCTGTATTCGCTTACTCTTGATTTTCATGTTCTGTTAACGTGATTATCCATTCTTTTTAAGTGAAGCTTTGTTGAGAGTCTTGATGACCAAAAAACCATCTAGTGAACATTTCGCAAAGTATAGCATTTACAGTTCCGCTACAACATTCCAGGAATTTCTTAAGCCGGTGGCTTTTAACTCATGCTTAACTCCGAGTGAGCTGGCCGAGTGCGCGCAGCGCACGAGGTCTGCTCACGAGGGTTAAGCTTGTATGCACCTGTATTCAGGCCCGCACCCAGGATTTTGAAAAGGGGGGGTCCAAGGTCAATCGCAATTCGGGGCGGAGCCCCCCAGAAGTTGAAGAATTTTTGCATTTTTGCCAAAAAACAGTACATTGGACGTTTATTTCTTTCAAAAAGGAAATGTTCGCGCCGAAGGCGCAAAAATTTTTTATAAATAGCTGTTTTTGCCGTAAAAATATCAAAAATTTTCCATTTTGTCATCCCAAAAGGGGGGGTCTAGACCCCTTGAACCCCCCCTGGGTGCGGCCTTGCCTGTATTTTGTTGTTTCGTTGTATAAGTACTTTACAGCACGTCTGCTAATTCACTCAGACATTAATATATCGACGCACGGGAAACCCTCGTGCGCGGTACTCGTGCGCTTCGCGCACTCGTGCCGCACACTCGGAGTTTCCCGCACGCCGTGCATATAAATCCCTGAGTGCACGCGCAGGCGTGCTATAAAGTATACTTAGGTCTGGTACTGAGTTGGATGTGGCTTTGGTGGACACTGGTCGTTTGGCAACTATCAGTTTGTTTGTGACGATCCAGTCTTCTAAGCTATTACCAACCTCGTTGGCCGGCTGCCACTGGTCCCATTGGGCGTGGCCATTGAAGTCACCCAGCACTACCGAGTTCCGGGACGAGGGAAGGTGTACTGGATTAAAGTTCCGACTTTGACCGTCGTCAGTGGTTCGAATTACTGGAGAGACATAGACCGAAACAACCGGTATTAGTTGCTTCCGATGGAGAAGGTTGATGGCCACCGCGTCCTTATTGAGATCGTCGTTTGCGGTTAGGGAACCAGAGACACGGGCAAAGCTTAGACCCTTCCTCCGCCAGCAGCTCTTCTGGCTTGGGTCCGATATTTATGTTCTTCATTGTAGCCCTGGAAACCCAGTTTGCCCCCTGGCTTTAGCCAGGTTTCTTGGATTGCAACAATGTCCACTGGGTACTGTTCAAGGGTTTTCCGGAGGAAGGCACGCTTTGCAGTTGGCAGCGCGCCAGCGTTCCACTGTAGTATGGTGAGTCCCTTCCTTTTCCTGTTTGGGGGTGCAGGCGCTGGTGGCGCGCTGGTCCAGCCGGCACCGAGGTTCGGGCCTGGGATGGGGGAGGGGGAGGCTGGGTCCGGCGCACATTTGGGTGGGCACGCAGGTTCGGGGCAGGGCGGCGGCCCCCGTCACGACCTGACAGGTAGGACAGCTGAAATCCCGAACTACACTGGAAGAAGTCCGGCTCTGAATCTCCCAGGAGGGATACCGCAACATTTCCCAGCATGGCACCATTTGGAGCAGTTGGTGCACAAGATGGATAAGCAGTTAGTGCCAACCGGCAGCCCACAGGTTGCGCAAGGGAATCTTGGACCTGGGTTTGGTTCGTTGTCACCAGCCATGAGGAGTAGCCGGGCTAGATAGGCTGGCTTACCACGCCAGGCAAGGAAAAACCCGACAGTTCTGATGTATATATATATATTGTAGGCATGGGCGTATCCAGGGGGAGGGTTTTGGGGGTTGAAACCCCCTCCTTTTGAGTTAACTTTTATCAATACTCCATTACATAAAGTGCAAATTTTTGTCAAAACCCCCTCCTTTTCAGTAAATTTTAGCTAAAACCCCCTCCTTTTCAAAATCCTGGATACGCCCCTGATTGTAGGGTTGGTTTTTTCCGGAAAAAAAGATTGCAGTTTTTTTTCCATTTTTTTCCTTTTTTTCCGGTCACCCCAAAATTCAGCAGTGTGCTAAAAGTTGTGTTTTTTCATGTTTTTGCATGTATAGAAGCTGCTTTCAACATACTTAATAGCTCCACCGTGTAGTGCGCACTTACATAAGTGATTGCAAGGGTTTAGTATTGATTACAGGAATCAATTTTTTCAGCAGACAATACTGTAGAATAAACTACAGGTACTTAACTTCTGTATACCTTGACGGTTCTGCTAGACCCGGTCTGTGGTTTTCGTAGGTAATATACTTCGTAAAGCAAAGAATACCAGACGTTTTAAAAGGTTTTGGCTGAACATTCCACTGTTAGACATGTAATTGTTAAGTCTATCTGAGTTACGCAACCATACACATTCCATGGCAAAAAATCTTAAATCCCAGAATTAGCTCAAATTCATGGATATTGTCTTATTACTTCATTAAACAGTGTTTTTGATAGTTTCTTAATGTTCTGATTTCATAAATTAAATTTTAGAACATGTCTCGAATATTTTTCCATTTTTTTCCGATGCTTCGAAAAATCCCAAATACAATTTGGTCAGATTTAGCATACCCCCACCTACAATCACCCATGGACAAAGTTGTAAATAGTGCGACATCGCAGGCAAAGTTCAGAAAACATTATATTTTGCTGTAAAAATCGTTAAAATAACACTAGGAATATTTTTCCATTTTTCTCCACCCCAGGAAAAAATGGAAAAAAACGGAAAAATCCTTTTATTCCAGTCCTTTTTTTCCGCGCCCATCCCTAATATATTGCCAAACCCATGGCAATGCCTGACCATCCCGCAATACTGACCCGAGTAAGCAGTTTCTTTGGGGGGTAGCCCAAAAGGGGAACCATTTCGTTGACCCCGGGAGGGGATCGTAAGCCACTCCACCGCGGCCCGGCGAATTCCATTGGAGCAGGAGGGTCGGGGTCATGACTAACAGTCGGTCATTGGCTGAGAGAGGTTTGAGGTACCTAAAAACATGTGCTCTATAGGTTTTCGGGGTCGCAGAGCTCGAATTTGGCGTTAGTTTTGCTGTAGCAATCACCCCACACCTTTATACAAAAAGTTGTGTGTGACTTTTTGCGAAAAAGTTCGCAAAAAATCACCCGCCGTGGGCCAGCACAGAGGTCATGGCAAGATATCCAATATATGGCTAGATAGTGCAGAGTGTGGACATGTTACTAATATACGTATGGGTTAGCTTTCGTTCTTAAGTTTGTAGTGAGTCATTTTTCATTTTCAATTTTGGTTCGGAGTTGTCCGACGGTCGATTTTGGGGTGGGTCGACTATTTTGGGCACTCTGATCGAAGGAGTTGGGCCTCGGCGGTCGAACTTATATACATACATATATATATATATATATATATATATATATATATATATATGTATATATATATGTATGTATGTATATCATAGGGGTCGCGGTAGCGACCCCTATAATATGAGTGAAAATGGTCGAATGACCGTGTAAAACAAGGCTGCGCAGAAGCTGCGCAGATTCCTGCGCAGATTATGTGCGCAAAAAGTTGTACGTGTCGAGTTTAGTATGTGTGCGAAGTTTCATCCCCGTACCACTTTCCGTTAAAAAGTTATGCCAAAAATCGCTTACGAGAGTGATGTTTTTTTCCGGTTTCTCGCTTTTGATGTCTCATAAGGGGGTTTTG
>JASAND010012415.1:0-21020 GCA_030248195.1 Trissonchulus latispiculum
CTCCCGATACCGCGCAGAACAGTTGCTACAGACATACTTGAAGACTACACATTGGTTTCACTGTTATTGAACATTCTTGTCATTGTACCATATTTTTGTTGTACAGTGTCCTTGTTGTACAGTGTTCTTGTTGTACAGTGTCCTTGTTGTACAGTTAATTATGAACAGTAGTTGTTGTTGTTGTACAATGTTTTTACCAATAAAAGACATCCGCCGCTATGGGCAAGCAGTGTTAGTTTTGTTCACAGTTGTAACCCCAAAAATATGCTTGATCACGGGTCACCCACAGGAGCCACATTCTGAGGCCATTTTTAGATTCTACGACCCCAAAAACCCCTAGATAAAGTTTTCCGAACGAAAATGGACAAGGTTGGAATTTGACCATGGGTCGACCGGACATGTACAGCACGCAGAATAGCACGGAGCTTTGATTCTAGCTCAAAACGAAGGTCATTTTTGAAATCCTCGACCCTGAAAACCCCCTAGATAAAGTTTTCCGAACGAAAATGGACAAGGTTTGAATTTGACGATGGGTCGACCGTGGTTCCGGACATGTACATACAGCACGGAGCTTTGATTCTAGCAAAAATCTAAGGTCATTTTTGGATTCTACGACCTCAAAAACCCCCTAGATAAAGTTTTCCGGGCGAAATTGATCAACTTTTAAATTTGACCTTGGGTCGACCATGGTTCCGGACATGTGCAGCACGCAACACAGCACGGAGCTTTGATTCTAGTCCAAAACAAAGGCCATTTTCGAAATCTACGACCTCGAAAACCCCCTAGATAAAGTTTTCCGGGCGAAATTGAACAACTTTTAAATTTGAACTTGGGTCGACCATGGTTCCGGACATGTACAGCACGCAACACAGCACGGAGCTTTGATTCTAGTCCAAAACAAAGGTCATTTTTGAAATCTACGACCTCGAAAACCCCCTAGATTAACTTTTCCGGGCGAAATTGATCAACTTTTAAATTTGACCTTGGGTCGACCGTGGTTCCGGACATGGGTCAACAGGGGTCCACAACCCCAGAAACCCCCTCCCAGAAAGGGGTCCACATACCCCTAAAACCCCCTCCCAAAAATGGGTCCACAACCCCAAAACCCCCTCCCAAATGGGGGTCCACAACCCCAATAGAAGGGGTCCACAACCCCTAAAACCCCCTCCCAAAAGGGGCCACATACCACCTCACAAGGGGGTCCACCACCTCATAAACCCCCCCCCCCTAATAATACACCATTTTATCACCTATTACTACTATGTCTCCTTTGTGAAGCCTCGCGAAGCATCATCGGGAAGTAAATACACCAACGTAGGCACCTGCCTAGTAGTTGATATGTATTAACATTTGCAATTTTATAATTATTTTAGTTGATTATAATATTGCTCATCCAGTCTCTTGTTATGGGGAAGCCACACGAAAATAAGAGGAAACGGAAAAATGATGGTGAGTTTGACGCACTATAATTATTTCACATACGTAAGTGACACGGATTAGTAACAGCAGCAACTACGAATTTTCGAAAACTTACTTTGGATAAGTTTTGGAAAAATGGTGAACGAACTGCCTCCTTCCTCACTCTCCATCAGAGATCCTGCCTAAATATAAAGAAAATAACACAAAAATAACTGTGAAAATGAGTAAAAAACTAAAACGCCAAATGATGGCATTGGCTAACACAAATATTTATTTGTCTAAACCACATTTAATCATTTTCATATTCGACCTTTACATCAAAATGAAGTGGGTGAAGAAAGGTGAAAAAAGGGCTAGCAGGCGGATCCACCTAGGACACAAGCACTAATCATAACAAATAATGGAAAAAGCCTGGGAATAGTCCTCTTTGGGTAAGAGCGTTCAGAACCCCCTTTGGCTCTCTCCTGTTTCGGACTACGGCTTTGCCTTAGTAATTAAAAACAGGCATTTTTCATTATTTAGCTAGATCCTCGGACCGCGAGACTGGTTTACCTTTCGGTGTTCACGTAAAACGTTGACATTCAACATATATACATAAAGTTGTTGCCAGGAGGTAATAAATTTCTAATATTAGCACCCTCAACAATAACACGTACATAATCAAGCATTGACAAGAAATCCTGCTCTGATTTCACCAAAATTCTATCACCCTCTTCATCCTCGTCTGAAACAACAAAAACCATATCCACACATAATGCCATGAAATTAGGCCGCCACATAACTACAGAAATAGGAAACGGGAAATAAGAAATTGCAAATTCTAAAAGATAACATGGAAACCATATAGAAGGTATCCAATAATCTTAACATCATCTGTCGGTACATACACACCTTACAAAAAATTTAAATGTTAAAAATTTAAATGCTTTCTAAATGTAAATCACTATTCAGTCATTCAAGCTTGACATCTTACATTCAAATGCTTGAAACTCGGGAATGTCACCAGTAAGTGAGCAGGTTTCGTTGACATCAGCCTGAAAGATCAAATATTAAACACAAAAACGTTTAGCAGTTCGAATCGACAACAGAGAAGAAACGCTACAAACAAGAATGTGACTAAAACCAATTTCATTAAGTGAAGACTGACATCGCTTTGACACTGGATTTTTCTACTTTTAAAAGGTTTTCTTATGAACTCAGATACTGTGGAAAATATTAAGGAGAGGGTTGGTGTTATTCCAAGGGCCTTTTCATGAAAAGGGTAGCGTAGAGTAGAGAGTAGAGTAGAGTGTAGAATAGAGTTAAAACTAACTGTTTCAACTCCACTCAAGCTTGACATTTCTTCCTTTAACTCTTTCATGAAAAGGATCGAATTAATTTTAACTCTACTCTACCCTTTCTTGAAAAGTCCCCGCCCCAAGAGAATGGTGAAAAACTAAAAAATCGAAAAATTAATTTTTAACCGGAAGGGGGGCGCCCCGACTCCGCATGTTCGGCAACCTCCTCCTCCTCCCTCCATGAAAACGGACCTCCCGCCATAATTCATAAAATTGCAAAATCTTTTCTTTTAGCTTAAAATTAGCCAACATTTTTTCAAAATAAAGTTTAAAAACTCTTTGCCAAACCTTTTCTATAAAAATAAGCCCTTCATCAATGGAGACCCCATGAAACCCTCTCCATAAAGTGGTTGCTTAAAAGTAAACCAGAAACCCACGGATAATCCACAACATCAATTAGAGCAAATATGTGCATTGTATTTCTTTGCTTCAGAAATAAAGGAGTTTGTTTGTTTGTTTATGTAGGAACACTGAACCTGATTACCAGAAATTGCTCCAGACTACCGCATCGATAGATGGGAACCAGAGAGCTGAGATCACCAAACTGAACCTGGATCACTCCAACCATTGACATGGCAGATCATTTGAGATTTATAACTCCAAATCCCTTAAAGGATCAATATTTCATTCAACGATTTTTACTGAGGAAAGGTTTTCGTCACAGCAATCTCTTAAATTGGTTCGTAAACATTTTTCGGGCCTTTTCCAGATCAACCCCCCCACCACTCAAAATTCCTAAGACTTGAGCAATTGAGCTGAAATTTGGTATGGTTATGTTTTCGACCTCGCTGAGTTGAAATATCGCAAAATGTTTCGATTTCGCGATATTACATTTTTTCGATTCGCAAGGGGGACTAAGTTGAACTAAAAAATTTTCTGTCGCCGATTTTGCTGAAAAGTCGGCAAATCGCAAAAGAAATCGGCGCAAAAATTTATCGGTCTCCTCTCGGTCCTTCTTATTTGCGAATCGAAAAAATCGAATTTCGCGAAATCGAAAAATTTTGCTATATTTGAATTCAGCGAGGTCGAAAACATACCCATACCAAATTTCAGCTGATTTGGTCAAGTTTTACGAATTTTGAGTGATGGTGTGTAATCTGGAAAAAACAGGGACAAGGCAAGGATGACGCCCCTCAAATTAAATGACCCCCACAGAAAAATCTTGCACCAAGAAGAAAATACGCGGTCATGTATACTATCCATTCCACGCTAATCATTTATAATAATAATTTAGTATTTATAATCCACCAAACTCAAAAACTCAATTCTCACTATTACTATAAATTTGCAGTTCTGTTTTTCCAATTGCCAATTTTAGTTAGAAGCATAGTTTTTTCTCTGAAATTTTTTCTGACTAAAACTCAGTGGACAACGAATCTAATATTTTTCATAAGCATTCCCCCTTTCATCTCATTAATTTTTCTATACAATTCTGAAGACACCAGGTCCCAAGTGTATCATTAGCAGTGAGAGTTTTAAAACAAATGTCACAGGGAAAAAGGCAAGTGCTTCACAAAAACTTGCATCACTTAGCTTTATTTGAAGTTCGAATTATTCACCATTGGAAATATCTTGCCTGTATGTGTATATATATAACAAACAAAATTCCAACTGTATCACAGAGTCATCGCCCTGTCCGACTTTAAAAAATGTTAGCTATTGGTACGTTTTAGAACTCAATGAATGCAAGTTTTAGCGTCACAAGCAGGCAAAAAAAGTCAATCCAGTGATAAAATAAAAGGTAGAAGAATGGAAGTCAGCTTAAATGTTTGTTTGAAATGTTAGAAAATCTTCAATACTCCATGCAGGAGGGTTCAGCGAAAGCTGAAAGTTCACAATACAAAAAATATGCAGGTCATGTCTTGGTCCGACAGGTATGTCCCAAAGTGAACATCTAGGGTTGACTGGCTGGTTAGTTAGTGATGCTGTGATTAGAGAAGCAGTTTACTGTGAAAACAATATAACAACTGGGCTGCCGCGGAGTCAAATTACGTTTATGTAATAAAAATAACATAAGTAATAAATTATATTATACTAATACGGCATGATTTACTCAAGTTTAATTTAAAAAAATTAATGCTAAAAGTTGCAAATTTTGGACTTTCTGCAACCGGGTCGCAGTTACCAGTAAAAAAGGGAGACCTGACAAATATCTGTAAAAGGACTTAAAAAGACATAAGGGATTTAATTCGTTATCCCATAAGTCATCGTTTGAAGGAAAGCGTTCAACTTGCTTTGAGATTTTTACGTTGGTTTTACTCCAACACAAATATGCTCGATTGCAACTTAGTTCCTCTAGCTAACCCGGTTATTCATTATATACTGATCGATAAATGACCATCATTGCGGTGAGAAAATAAAAGAAATCTGCGTACAAGCCCGCCCCCTTCTACGTCATTCAAGGTAACACTTTCTTCCTGGCTCAACGGCTGTAAATCCCGATATGAGAAACGACCAATACACCAAAGCATGTAGCAGCACGGCTATCTCCTGGGGTAACCTTTCTGAATTTATTGTACTTGGCCAGCCATATATCAAATTGCATATATATATATATATATATATATATATATATATATATATATATATATATATATATATATATATATATATATATATATATATATATATATATATATATATATATGTATAATCTTAAGTTTTAAAAACTAGCAATAGCTATTCTCAAAACCTGCTACATTAAAGCCGAGTTCACACGATGGGGATTTCCATGGGGATTCCCCTGGGGAATCCCCTGGGGACACAACATTCGAAAGTTTTTCCAAAAATCCCCAGGGGATCCCCACGGGGTCTTTTCATGGAGATTATATTCACACGATGGGGACTATCCCCAGGGGATGCTTGCTATAGATAACGTGTTGTTTCCAATTTTTTATTACTAACACAACGAATGGAATTGCTGTTTCTCAACAATTTAAATAACAATAATACCAATTCGAAATATGATCATCTGAAGACAAAAATTATAAACTAAGACTAATTTCTATCAACTGGATTTAAATGTAAAAATATAGGCATAATAATTTAATCAAGAGTTAATTAATCAATTAGTTAGTTAATTTAATTCATCGCTATGATTTTTCCTCAAGACTGTTGAATTATAATAATGTTTCGCTTTTCCTTGTTCTTAACAACTCAACAAACCTGTGAAATTGTTGGTACAATATCAATTTTGCTTGTTACATAAGCAATATTATTTCGCATTTTGTTATACCTAATGCGTTTAAGACGGTTTGGACTACAATGTCAGCTGATTTTGCTGCTCTCTGATTGGTTGTTTCATGGGGATCCCCATAGAAAATTGCCCGGCGAGCAATCCGTCCCCATGGGAATTTTTATGGGGATCCCCACAAAAATCCCCATAGAAATCCCCATGGGGCGTCCCTATGGGGATAGATGGGGTCCCCATGGGGATTCCCATGGGGAAATCCCCTGGGGAATCCCCACAAAAATCCCCATCGTGTGAAATCGGCTTAAGAAACTACTCACACACATACTTAATGCAAGTTGTGACCAGACAAGTGCAGGAGGGGAAGTTTGGGTGGGAGGGGGGGGGGAGGGGGAGGGGGGTGAATCGGCGGCCAACGGCCGCCGAAAAACCGGGACCCAAAGGATCTTTTCAGGAAAGCCCCCCAGACTCTGATTCCGCAAAACTTGACCAAATGAGCTGATATTTGGTATGGCAATGTTTTTGACCACGCTGAGTTCAAATATTCATTATAAAATATTCAAATTCAAATTCAAATATTCAAATAAAAATTTTTCGATTTCACGAGATTTGATTTTTTGATTCGTAAGGGGCCAAGGGAAGCGAAAATCTTTTGTATTCGATTTTGTTGAAAAGTTGTGTATAGGGGACAGAGTCGCACAACAAGAATCTGAAGCCCGTTTTTCGATTCAGCTTTCACTAGCTTATCATTGTTGTAAGTTGTAAGCTAAGCATTTAAGCCTATACTGTGCTAATGTAAAACGGGCTTCAAATTAGTTTACTGCTACTCCGAAAACACCTGTACACAACTTTTTAAAAAATTGAAGACAAAAATTTTTCGGTTCCCGTTTCCCATGGCTCCCCCTTGGCCCCTTGCGAATCGAAAATAATGCAATTTCGTGAAATCGAATAACTTTGCGACATTTGATCTCAGTGCAAGTTTAGCGCAATCTGGGCGTGAGTGGTTTCCTGACAAGATCCACAAGTGCTATAAGTCATGCCCAGCCTCCCAAAACCGAGTATCCGATGCATGTTTCAGTATAAGCCTTATATAGGTACTTACGCGGAGAGGTTCAAAACTCACATATTATAATTATATATAGGACGAAAAATACTGTATATACCCATAAAAACCAATTCATATATACAGGCGTTCATAGTACGTTTCCGTTCCATAGAACATTTTCTCATGTATTATTCACACCTACCACTATTTTTATCGCCTTTCTTCACAAACCAACCAACCCCGCCCTCTGGAGAAACACCTACACACAAGCTGGCTAAGATCTGCTGAAAGAAAACAAGAGTATAGAACCAACCAACCTAACTAGCTCAAAGCTAAGATTCCTAATTGTTTTGCCCTTTGGCACCCACCCTCACTGAGAACTAAACATCTTACATACATCAATAATTGTGCTACAAACATATATATACCCTGTATGCTATTGAAAGGATACAAGCAGCCCAATATACTGCTATACTCGACTGGCATTAAGCACATATAGCCAATGGAAAAGGCCAGGAAAACACAAGATTTCAAAAAACCTTTTCAGGTATATACTTATATCTCATCATCTTTTTCATACATGGCTCATTTCCTATGCAGTATCAGTCATCGCTCGCACACTCACTCACTCGCCTCGTCTTCACTCAAACGGTATTTCAATTAGTAGATAACTTCCTAAACAGGAAGCTCAGTCCTTTTCTCTCTACTTTCTCTTATATACCTAAACCTACATTACGTATACACAGCCGATATTATATATATATATATACTTCATCTACGGACTGATGACAAAACATCCAAGATAGGCACTCCAACTTTTTTCTCCCCTTCCCGTCCCTCTTTGCTCTCCAAGCTTTCATACTCATCCATATATACGTAGACACGCACAGCTAAATCCCTACCAAAAACCTCTGCCTCAACGCTCGCACACATATACTATGTAAGCATAGGTATAAAGCATTATCTTATAGCTGCACGGTGCACACAAGCATATACTTAACACACAGCTAAGAGGATATATCTGCGTATACAGCTATGGACGTGTTCAGGTTCTACGAACGAACGTTTATGTCTCTCCCTTTCAACACAGGCTCTGTTGCAAATGAAAAGCTATGAAGCTTGTTCCCCCTATTCCCACTTATTTCGCTGAGTCGTAGGCAGACAGGCAGGATCCTGATCACAGTTAAGCACTTCTTACGTAACACTAAAAAAGGAAAAAACAGAAGCAAGTCTCTGCAGTAAGGGCGGCAGTTTTGACATCAGCTGAAATTACGTTAATGCAGAACAAAAAGAAGCCCCACATTTGATCACAAACAAGCCAACAAGTTCAACCTAAGACTTTTCAGAAAGGTTGAGCAACTCTAGTCGTCCTAACGGATTTTCTGCTAAACCGTAACAAAAAAGCGTTTCAAAGTTCTGGAATAAGGACTGGAACAGTACCTACTCTAGAAATAAATAAAAAAACTAGCTACAATACAACTACCGCTTGCAATAGGTACTGGTATTTTTTAGCTTAAATAACAACTGCCACTTTTCGGAGCAACCATAGTTTACTTTATAAATAAAGATTACATAACTCATCACTGTTAAGAGCAAGCATATATTATGTATACATACGCAGACGCCAAGTTCAATAATAAATGCAGTCAAAATTTCTACTCTTACTGAAGATTTATGCCAGACAAGAAACGACAACTTCTATAATACACACACATCACTCAAATTCACGAATAAAAAATAACCCAACGAACATTTCTTCAAGTAGAACGAAGCAACAGTGTATACACCAAGAGCACACAATACATAAGAATATGAAAAGCGCGTCATACTATTTCTGGAGACTAGATTTTTCACGATTCCCCATTCCTTATTGGCATATTATTTAGAATACACTACACAGTAAAATATGGGGAGGAGGATACAACAGGCGAATATGGAGGAATTATGCTCTTGACATTACGTATATACTATGCTAAAGCTAAAACCGTATATATCCGATAAGATTTAAGCACAGACAGCACTAAACAGTGTTATGGCACAAAACTATGTATATACGTATTGAACCAAATGCTTTGATACAATTTTTAATTTCTGTTAAATTTGGCAACAGAAAACGCGTGAAACAAAACTGTTCAATTCTAAATTGGTCCAAAGGTCTACCAGTGCAGCAAATATATATAAATCAATCTCTGAACAAATAAAAATTATAAACAATGTGAAGATACAGAATACACAGACATCTTAGGCGAACATAAAGTCTATACAATAAAAGTAAATACAAATTCAAACACTGCTTACACAACAAATATTCAAATGGCATGTATGAAATTAAAGTGAAACATAACAATATGATAAGAAAACATGTATATATAATATGAACAAAACGTCGCCTTATTAACCAAATACAACACACGGAACGGTTATACACAGCACGAACGAATTCAATTTCCTGGCTGGATGAGCTCTGAATATCCAAACCAGATTTACAGGCAGACAAACGAAATGAAATGGACAACTAAGCGTTTAGGATAAGTTCTCAAATTAATGAACTAGAATATACATGATAGATGTTATAGGTGCAAACGTTCTGTTATCAGCTCAGGCAACATGCTCAACGAGCTAACGGAAGACCCCCACATAACAAATATGCAGCTGCTACTATCGAGCCCCCCCCCCCACAAATCAGTCGTCAGCCGGTGTGAGGGGGGCGGGTCAGCAGTTAGCGTGCAGAGACGAGACGGAGCTGGAAGTCAGAGGACGTGGCGTCTGTCTCACTCTTATCAATTACGCTATCGTAGGAAGTAAACACAAACAAATACTCATGAAGACAATTCGAAACGTTGACCAACATGCGAATTTCGAGTAACAATTTGCTGACAACAAAACTACCAAGACAATCTGCATATACGCACGCATGGGTATAGCGTATACATACGTAGCTATTACGGTAAGATACGCTAAACTATCACAGAAATCTTCAAGATTATGGCTAGTGTTTAAATCTAAAGAGTGCTTCCGCTACGCATCTAACATTTTGCAAAATCTAAAAAAAACTAAAATGGGGAGCAGCCCCTCTAAAATCTGCAGACAACGTCAAACGCAGAGACATAAATACTTACATAAATAAATGCATTACATATACCATGTTTGGAAATATGGCAACTTATTACTTGCTAGCAGAAAAGCTCTCATTACATCCATCCAGTCACCATGTATTTTACGCACTACTGAGCCGGATTTCAGTTTTTCAATATTCAAAGAAAGCTAATGCGGCTTGATGCAAAGCTTCAGCCACGAAAGAAACTACAAACTATATAAGCGTACGAACGAGTTAACGCAAAGATAATATGTTCAACCTTATTATTTCCGTATCAGGAAAAAATTATATATACGTATATATATAGTTAGTTTTTGCCAAGACAAACACAAGCAGACAAATAAAACACTTTGCATTGCAAATAAACACAAAGAGAAGAACACAGTTATATTACACAGTAATACAATACATCCTATTTCAGAATGGCTATATAAACAGGTGAGTAGTGTCAAATTTCGTCAACACCACAGATTTTGAATCAGATTCCAAAAATGCCTTCTGCTAAAGCTGGTATATATCAAAGGACTGTCACAAGGCTCCGTTAAAAAATGAAAAATCTGGATTTCAAATAAAATGGTGACTTCTTAGCAAACAAATAGGCTTATAATATAACGTAACAATGTTTTCCAAAAGCAGCTGATTGCGTAACCAGACACTGGCTTATCCCTAGTGGTGGGGGGGGTGGGGACCGCCCCCCATTCGGCGACCTCCCCCCCATTCGAGGAGCCCCCCATAAATCCCGACCTCCCCCCCATAAATCCCGACCTCCCCCCCATAACCCCAAAAATTCCCAAATTTTACCATTTTTACCCTAAACTTTCAAAAAATTTTCCTTTTTTTCGTCTTTAATCGTCTTTTTTTAGCGATTTTTAGCAGTTTGTACGCAAAAAACCCACAAAAATTCGAAAAAATTTTATAAAAAATGCCCCCATTTTGGGTGAGCCCCCATCGATGGGGGCCCCCATGAAGCCCCCCATAAAAAATTGCCAAGGGATAAGCCAGAGACGTCTGAAAATTACAACAAGCTTATTCGTGTAGTCGTATAATTACATAAGTTTTGACTCATCTAAGAGCTGGGCTCATTATTCCTGGGAGGTGGGCCCCCAAAAAACTACCGTCCCCCTCCCCAAAATTTCAAACCAGAGGGTGCCCGTTTTGGTAGCACATTCTGCCCGGGAAAATTCGCTTAGAAGGCCAAATTTTCAAAAAATTTCCTCCTTCGCCGGAGATTTTTCTCATTTTTTGCCCTTTTGACAACTAAATCTGCGTATTTTATTTATAAACAGTAACCTTTACAGTATATGCCATAAAAATAGCGCTATTTTTAGCAAAATTTTAGAAAAATTTTCGCCCTCCCCTCCAAAATTCCTTTACCCTCGAGGTTTTGGTTTTGGGGGCCCCCGAAGAAAAAATCCCTAGAATAAGCCCAGCAGATTATTTACGATCATTTCACAAAAACAATAATACAAAATCCCACCGGAGTTGTGCGCGCATTTTCAGCGGAGAGCATTATGCTATACTATTAAAACAATGACAAAACAACTCGAGTAGCTCAGAAAACACTTACACAAGCATTTGCATTGTATGCCTATTTTACATATCAACAAAAATATATAACAGTCTGTACGTAACATACATAAGTAAAATCCACGAAGGGAAATCCCGATGATTCTATTACGTAACATCCTCATTCATCATACATTGACAAAAACCAGTTGATTTTGATGAAGCCAATTACGATAGGCCTGAACCAAGTGTTTCCTTGTTCCAATAAATAAGGGTATCCAGGTTACAATAATGACTCCCAGCCAGACAAATGAAATGGTATAATGAGTGATGTCCAGATCGTCACTGTGATCCCGCATTAGGGTTGAAATTATGCCATACAACAGCCAGCCTAAACAAAGTACACATTTTTGCGTATATACGAATGAAAGGAAGTATAAACAGTATGTATACAACAAGAACATAACAGTATGCATATACATAACACATATTATTATGGCTAATTACATATGTGTATGTTGCGTACAAAACCCGAAATCGGGTTTAAATTTTTTAAATTTTAAGGTAAGGGTAGTATTTTTCAGGATTAAGCAATCAATTCGAATGGGGACTTTTTTCGGAAATTTTCCAAAGGGGACCAAAGGGAAGACTAGCTGTATGTCTTTGAATGTGACCTTTCACATTCAGTTGTAACCATTTTGCTCAATCCAATCGAAAACTAAAAGTTTTACAGCAACTCGCTCAGAAATCTGTACCAATGCAACCATTCCAAATTCGTTCTAAATATTTAAAGTTCTGACGAGGTTAGCTTTAGTAATTATTATCACTTATTATTAATACTTCCATTATTATTAATTATTTAGGAATTAGATCTTAAAACTTTAGTGCTTGAAATTATGTACGAACTTGAATAGTGAATAAATCCTAACCATTTTTAAAAATAGTTTCCAAATCTTATTAAAACAGTTTTGTACGTCCAAAACTAGAATTGTACGGGAGAGGCCATACAACTAGAATTGTACGAAGGAGGCCATACAAAACTAGTTTTGTACAAAAAGACCCATATATACAAAACTAGTTTTGTACGATTTCGGGTTTTGTACGTAACATGTATATTGAAAAACTGTGGAGCTTGGACGGAGGGTATTTTCAGAGGTATACCAAAAAAGTGAGGAGTGGAAGTGGATCAGATAAAGTTGAGGGAACTGCTCCAATGGTCCTCGCCTTACCGTGGTGGAGCAGCTTACGGACCCCCTGGTCCCACCAAATGGTTCCTATTCGGGCTACCCCTCGGAGGCCCGCCCACCCGACCCAAGGTCCCTATTCCGGGACAGCCTTTACAGCCAAGCGTGTTTTTCCTAGCCGGGCGGGGTAAACCAGCCTACTTCGCCCGGCTGCTCCTGGAGGCTGGTGATGTTGAACCAAATCCTGGCCCCCGCTGGCCATGTGCAGTCTGTGGCCTACCGGTGACCCGGCTGACCTTCTCCATCCAGTGCGCTTCTTGCCGCCGCTGGGTCCATGAAGGGAAATGCAGTGGTATCACCCCCGGGAACTTCAGAAAAAGGACTATCTGAACAATTCATCAGATCATTCTGCTGCAGCGGCTGTAGCAGACCTCCCACCCCTCCCTCAACCCAACCTCCCCCCGCCAACCCACCGCAGCCGCCAAACCAACGCCCAATTCCCAGCCTGCTCTCGCCAAGCCAAGGCGACAACAGGCCAACCCGCCGCCCCACTCAGTCGTCCCCGGCTGGAACCCACAGGAACTGTCTACGTCTACTTCAGTGGAACGCTGGCGCATAGTCCCAGGCCAAAAGAATCTTCTTGACCAAACTCCTGGAGGAACACGACACTGATGTGGCAGCCATCCAGGAGACTTGGCTCAAGCGTGGCGAAACATTAAATCTGGCAAATTACAACGAGGAACATTCTTACCGAAGAAGGGATAGAAGAGCTGCTGCCGCCGCAGCATCAACTCCGGTTGGCGGCGGAGTTGCCCTTCTAATCCGGAAAGGAATAGACTACTACAGAATGCCAGATCAACTAGTCCAGAACTGCGATGAATCAACGGATGCACTAGCAATCCAAATCCCAGTCAACGGCAGCCTCATACCCATTTCCTCTGTCTACTGCCCTCCAATTATCCGGACCGCGGACGACCACCGGGTGCGGAACTTCGATCCGTCCCTACTGCCAAACACCCGCAGCACCATCGTGATGGGCGATTTTAACGCCCACAGCCCCATGTGGGGCAACTGGCAGCCACCGAATGAAACCGGTGACCTTTTGGAGGATTGGATTCTGCAAAACAGCCTGCTGGTTGCTAACAACGGCGAATCTACAAAAGCCGCATCCAGCTCTGTCCCCGATATAACTATTGTCGGGCAGAAATGGGACGGTGAACTGTACTGGAAAGTGTCCCCGGATACTGTGTCGGACCACCTGCCTATATTGATCTGCCTCCCTACAATCGTCAAACCTGGCGGAAGAGAGAGACCGGCCAGGTATAACTTTGGAAAAGCGGACTGGAACCGGTTCTGTCGGGTACTCGACGATCAGCTCTCCCTGACCTTGCCTGACCCGGAATCCGAAACGGCGCATTCCCTAATGCGCGCCGTCACGAAGTCAATCACCGAAGCCGCCAGAACAGCTATTCCTAAATTCCGCAGGAAGGAGGCTAAGGCCTGGTGGAATCCAGAACTGACTGCCCAGCCAAGGAAGTGCCGGGAGCTGCGGAAGGATGCCAGATCCAGCGATGATGCTAAACGGAGGTGGACAGAGGAAACAAAACGGCCCCGGGAAATGATGACCACTGCGAAAAGAGAAGAATGGAGAAACTATGCATCTGGCCTGAGCCTAAGATCGGACCCAGCTAAGGTCATGAGAACAATCAAAGCCATCGACGGGAAAGCCAATTGCCACTCCAGCGGAGCCATCAGGAAAGGGGACAAGCTTCTGTACACGGACTATGCCAAGGCCTCTGCATTTGCTTCGGAATACGCATCTGTCAGCCGGCTGAGGGCCGGCAGGGACAACGTAATTCTGAAGAAACGCAACCGAGAGGAAATGCGAAGGCAATGCGACTGCACGCCTACTTCAGCAACTCTCTGCAGCCCTTTTGGAATGTCCGAACTCTGTGCCGCCATCAGCAACCTCAAATTGAAGAAAGCCCCTGGTCCTGATGGAATCTGCAATGAAATGCTCAAGAAGGCAACCCCTGGGCTCAAAGATGCTCTTCTGAGACTCTGCAACAGGTCCTGGAAGTACGGTGAAATCCCCAGCTCCTGGAAACAAGCGATGATAATATCTATTCACAAAAGGGGCAAACCAGTGGACCAAACCAGCTCCTACCGCCCTATCAGCCTTACATCTGCAGTCTCCAAACTGATGGAGGCAATGGTGAAACGCAGACTCCAGTATTTCCTGGAGAGCAGAGGATTCTTCTCCCCAGCGCAAGCTGGATTCCGCCCGGGAGCTGCTACTGATGATCAGGTCCTAAGAGTGACACAGTCAGTAGTAGATGGGTTCTCCCAACCAAAGAAGGCAAGAAGAACTGGACTGGTCCCAGGGTTTTCTTTTTGTGTAAAATACTGTGTATTTACACAAAATAAATAAATTTACACAGTGAAAAACTAATTTACACACCAAAATACACAGCCACATTTTCGAAAATTTTTGCAAAAAGTGCTCTGAAAAAATAGTTTTCAAGCCCTTCATATTTAAAATAGCTCTAACTTTTAGCTGGGGGCTGCCACCCCCAGACCCCCGCCGCTTTCCAATCATTTACCATGGTTTTCTGCATTACGACATGATTATAGGTTGTTTCTGCAAATATATACATCTCTTATCCGGTTGCGTATAATTTATTCACGTACAGCGTGCAAATATTTGTAAGATAGTATAGTAATATAGCTAGTACATACGATTCATTATCGTTTCTTGAACCAGGGGCGGATCCAGGGATGGCGGGGGGCGCCCCCCCCCGTCGCGATTCGAAGGCAGGAAAAATTAAGGAGAGAAAGAGGAAAAAGGACAAAAAACAAAATTTCTCGCCTTCGGTGCGAATTTCCTAGATTTTAACCACATATTTATTGCATTTATGAAGAAAAAGCTTGAAATGCATCCGATTTTTCGGAGAAAATTACCACTTTTGCCTAAAAATGTCCAGAATTTTTAAGAATTTTTTAAGAGTTTATGAAAAGAATTAAGGATCCGAAGACCGATTTTATTGCAAAAACAAAAATTTCTTCAACTTCTGGGGGCTCCGCCCCCCAGACCCCCCGCTGGAAACCTTTTACCGCCCCCCTCACGACATCCTGGATCCGCCAGTGTCTTGCACATATATATCTTTTATCATAAAAAGCAGTCTGAGCCACAAAAATTGTTGCTGTCTAGCACAATAGGTATATATTCAAAACGAAAGCTAAAAGAATGCAACTGTTCAATGCGTTTTTGCCGATAATTTTAAAAAATTTCTCAACTTCTGGGGGGGGGGGCTCAGAATGGGTGTTTTCTGTCCATATTATGGAAAATTCCCCTACAGCAATTAAAGCTTCGAACCTTTTAGTACGTAACCAAAATGTTTGTGAAAAAATTATTCCAAAAAGTTGGAAAATTAAAGAAATGGTTTCAGTAGGCGAAGTTTTTTCAGAAATTAGAATTTATCCAATCCTAGTTTTGGCATTTAATGGATTATATAATCTTTTTAGACTTTTCCATTGCGAATTTTATTACAATTTACAAAATTTCCTCAGCGTCTGGGGGACTCCGCCCCCCAGACCCCCCGCGTGGGTTCTTCTGCGTTACACGGACGTGTCCCCCACGGACGTTACACAAGTGCAGTTGCCAGAACTTTTGATTGAATGATCCGAAAATAACATTGTTGCAATAAAATAACGCTTAAATTTATTTTATTTCGTATTATATTTCAAAAACAACACTTTTAGATTTTACACAGCTTCAAACAAAAATACACACTGAAATTTAAATTTACACAAGATTTACACAGGTCCTATTTTGAAAAAGAAAACCCTGACTGGTCCTCATCGATTTCGCCCGTGCTTTCGACACAGTGTGGAAGCCTGGTCTCATTCAGAAGCTGCTCAGGTCCGGCCTACCCGTCTGTGCCGTGAAGTGGATCCACCAATTCCTGTCTGATCGCAAAGCCTGTGTTCGTGTTGGATCCAAAAGAAGCCGATACAGAAACCTCCATCACGGGGTACCTCAATGAAGCTGCCTCTCTCCACTCCTGTTCCTTGTGTTCATCAATGATATTCTGGACAGGATGCCGGAGGGAATTCAGGCTTCCTTATTTGCTGATGATCTTGCCCTGTGGTCGCAGGATGAAGAAGTGGCAAAAACAGAAGTCAACCTGCAGAAAGCCCTGGAGGTTCTGTATCGGTGGACAAGGAAATGGCACATGACGGTCAATATCAACAAGTGTGAATCCATGATATTTACTACCCACAACGCCGAAGCCAGAAGACGCCTGGCGCTGTTCTACAATGGCGAGCCCATCCCTGGAAAAGAATCAGTCACATTCCTGGGTGTAACGTTCGACCGGCTTCTCAACTTTGGCCCCCACGTTGCCCAGCTCAGGGCGAAGCTGGGATCCCGCACTCGAATCCTGTCTGCCCTAGCTGGAAGAGACTGGGGACTCAGCAAGGAAGACCTTCGTTCTGTCTACCTGACCTTTGTAAGGTCCGCCCTGGAATACTGTTCCGGAATCTGGGGTATTTCGGCTGCCAACTCACCTCCAGTCGGCTGAAAAGATCCAGAATAAGGCATGTAGAATTATTTCTGGCTGCCATAGCTCGTCCCCTATCGAAGCTCTACAGATGGAGGCCGGTGTCCAACCCTTCCAACTCAGATCCCAATACCTGGCCTCCAAAATGTACGAGAAGAGCCTGCGGCTACCTGAAGACAGCCTCCGGCGATCAACAGTGGCACGACCCAGCACCAGGCATAGAATTCTGAAAACCCAGCCTAGTTGGAGATC
The DNA here is from genome assembly GCA_030248195.1 of Trissonchulus latispiculum. NCBI lineage: Eukaryota > Metazoa > Nematoda > Enoplea > Enoplida > Ironidae > Trissonchulus > Trissonchulus latispiculum. Next base: position 17,593 of record JASAND010012415.1, read on the forward strand.
CAGAACCGCCGAAATTGTGGATGAAACTCCTCTGGCGGGGCGGTCACGCGAGCCAGTCAGCCTACTCCCACCATTTGCTCCCTGGCACCAGCAAGCAACTTTGGAAGCCGACACATCAATTGCTACCTCGTGCAGAAATCTCTCCTCTCCTGAAAAGAGAACCATGGCACTGCTGAACCTCCGCAACCAACAGCCCGCTGACTACATCATATGGACTGACGGATCCGCTAAAAGCGGAACTGAACGAGGAGGCAGCGGCGTCTATGTTGTGGAAACCTTCACCGAGCGTAGAAGGCACCTCGCCTTCCCTGCTGGAATTGTCTGTTCCAGCTATAGAGCGGAGATCATTGCCATCAAAAAGGCCCTAGACTGGGTCCTAAGATATGGAAAGCTGCACCGAACTAATTTGATCCGGATCTGTACGGATTCACTATCGGCGGTACAGAAACTGTCTGGAGGACCTGCTCTGCCATGTACGTATCTGGAAACTGCCATCTGGAATCATCTAGATAGTCTTAACAGGAGAAACATAACGGCTAGCCTCATCTGGATTCCCAGTCACTGTGGAATTTCCGGAAATGAAATGGCCGACAGACTAGCGAGAAATGGAGGGAAGATGGTTCAAGACGAGGTTGCAATTATCCTACAGCGTCAGCCGTGCTCAGACGGCACTTTACCCAAAAATGGCACAGTGGCATTTCCCATGACCGAACAAGGTCAATCTTTGGTGACAGAGGCCCTGTCCCACCGACCAACGAAGCCGGGCTGTCAAGACGTGACAGAATCATCCTGTCCCAGCTGCGAACCGGAAAAGCCTACTTTTAGCCCAATATCGGAATGAAATCAACCCCACTGCATACCCCTCCGACCTGTGCCCAGACTGCTCCCAGGAGACCGAAACCTTAGACCACCTTATCCTCTCCTGCCCAGCTAAGGAGGCTGCGCGGAGGAGACATTTTGACTGTTCCCTTGGCTTGGCTGTCCTTTGGGAGGCCCCTTCGGGTGTTATGGGTTTCCTGAAGGGTACTGGGCGGTTAGACTAACTGCTCAGCTGTATGGATCCGCTCCGCCTGGCCCTAATGATGATGATGATGATGATGATGAGAAATACCACAACAGTGGAGAACTGCAGATATAATCCCTATACTGAAGCGAGGGAAGCCGGCCAACGATACGAAATCCTACAGGCCAATCAGCCTGACGAGCTGCCTCGGTAAACTCATGGAAGCTATGGTGAAAGCGAGACTGCAGTTCTGGCTGGAACACAACAACAAGCAATCTCCGAACCAAGCCGGTTTCAGACAACTCAGGTCTACTGAAGACCACATCTGCAGAATCACACAGACCACGGTTGATGGATTCCAGAAACGGCCGCCTGCCAAGCGAACAGTCCTGGCAATGATAGATTTCTCCAGAGCCTTCGATACTGCAATCCGTGAACGCATACTCTGGAAGCTGGTGGAAAAGAAGGTCCCTCTTCAAATGGTACGATGGATCAAAAATTTCCTCACCAACAGGAGAGGCCGCGTCCGCTTCAACCAAAGCTTCAGCAGGTCAAAACTGTTCCATCAAGGAGTCCCTCAGGGCTCGGTTCTGTCGCCTCTACTATTCCTGGTCTTTATTGACGACATACTGCGGGACCTACCACCAGAAGTCGAGGGCAGTATCTATGCCGATGATGTTGCCATATGGAGCTCTGACCCTGATATCCGGGTGGCCGAAGCCAGAATCCAGGACTCTCTCAACGCTATCAATGCCTGGGCCAACGAGAATGAAGTCAAGATCAATGTGGAAAAATGCCAGACCTGCATCTTTTCCACCCATAATAAGCAGGCCAGCTACATTCCGAATCTCAACATCGGCGGCAATCCAGTACCTCACGACCCGAACCCAGTCTTTCTGGGTGTCACCCTTGACTGGAATATGTCCTTTGGGCCGCATGTTTCCAACCTCAAATCCCGGTGCCGTGCACGTATTGCTACATTAAGCGCGGTTGCCGGACGCTCGTGGGGCCCAGGAAAGGAAGACCTCAGAACAATGTACGTAGCCTATATCCGCTCTGTCCTGGAATATGCCCTCCCTGCCTGGTTCCCGTCTGCCTCCGACACCTCAGTAGCCAGGCTGGAGGCCATCCAGAATTCTGCTGCCCGTGTAATCACGGGCTGCTACACCGGCTCACCGGCAAACTATGTCCGATCTGAAGCTAACCTCCCTGCCTTCAGAACTCGCGGAGAAGAGCTGGTTGCCTGCGCCTATGAAAAGTCCCTACGTTTGCCGGCTCAGAACCCAAGACGGACAGTTGCTGAACGAGAGGTCCCACAACGGTTGAAGTCACAGAAGTCATGGCGGCAGATCGGCTCCAATATCAGCAACGAAATCGGACTGTCAAACCACAGAAGAGAAGAGCTGCAGCTACCGTCAGTCCCGCCGTGGCTGGGAGTGTCAGCCACCTTCAAGCCATGTCTCAATGATATGGTCCGCAAATCCTCCGACAAGGAGGAACTCCGCCGCTGTGCACTGGACACCCTCCTGACACTCCCGCCATCCGATGTTACCATCTGGACAGACGGATCAGTCCTGGAAGGCACCAGAAATGGTGGAGCGGCGGCCATCATCCACTCCACCACTGGAAACCAGCGAATTACGTTGCCAGCAGGCCCCTCTATGCTCCAGCTACAAAGCTGAAATTGTAGCAATCGAAGCAGGCCTGACGTGGACTCTGAACAACTGGAATGCAAACTGGACAGAAATCAGGATCTGCTCAGATTCACAGTCCAGCATCACGAAATTAGCCACTTCGAATCTGACCGGCGGCTCAGCTCTAATCGACAGGATCTGGTCACAATTGGCGGAAATAACCCGGTTGGGTGGACACGTTACAATGCAATGGATTCCATCTCATGTCGGCATTGAAGGAAACGAAGAAGCCGACAGCGCCGCAAACGAAGCCTCCAGAAACCAAAATCAACCTGATGTCCCGGTGGACTATAGCTCTGCCAGATCCTCAATCAAGAGACATTTCAGGATGAAGACGGTGGAAGATAGATGCCAGTTTGACAACCTTGGCATCTATCCAGGTGGAAGGCTCCCCCCGCCAGAGGCTGAATTAGGCCTCACTAAATCTGAACGGTCCACCCTTGCCCAACTGAGATGTAACGGACATTCAAAACTGTTGGCCCAGTACAGACACAGAATCGGTATTGCAGACAGCCCAAACTGCCCAAGCTGTGGGCAGTGCCCCGAGGACCTACAACACCTACTCATAGACTGCCCAGCGCACACTTCCTCCCGGGTCCGGTACTTGGGAACCAACCCTTCGTTGGCCGTCCTGTCAGAGGTCCCCAAGGCAGTGGTGGATTTCCTACGGGGTGTGGGCCGGCTTTAGCCGTCCCAATCATATTGGCAGCGCCAGAAGATCCAGGAAACAA
>JASAND010012416.1:0-29278 GCA_030248195.1 Trissonchulus latispiculum
ATAACAGGCAAGTAAGATTGCCTATTATGAATAATCGGCAAAATGCCTTGCTTATTATATATACTCGGCAATTTTGTTGCCTATATATATATATATATATATATATATATATATATATATATATATATATATATATATATATATATATAATAGGCAATTATCAATATTCCCACAATATTCGGCATACCATCTATATTAAACTTGCGTCTTTTCAACAATAAGTAGTCTCCTTTCAAAGTTATTAAATTCCTAATTTTGGCCAATGTCTTGCACCTTAAATAAGCTACAAAAGGTTAAATTTTCGAATCAAAGTATAACATCTTAAAGATTATCTTCTAAAAAGCTGCCGTCTTTCACGAAGTAGCAGGTCCAATCAAACGTAAAGATTATTTTTCAGCATTCATTCAGGAGACTAATCTAATTCTAAAATAGCATTAAATTTTTAATTAAATTAAATTATAACCTTGGAAGAGCAAATTTTGGATTAACTTTAAACCGACACGAAATTCAGACTTGCCGGAGGTACCGACGCAACTCTAGTTTTACTAAGCTTCAGTGTGTATGCTTTTTCCACGAAATCATCTGCACAACTTGGAATAGTTACCGCCTGCGCACATTATCCCTAAATTGCCTACATAGAAATTTTACGTATTGTAGCTGAAAAGCTGGTGGGTAGGTAACATTACATAGTACATAATATGGTTAGATCACTTGCTAGACATTAGATACCTTCCAGTTTATGCATTGAAATGGCTTTCGTAAGCAGGTAAGATGTTTTGATACATTTCACCATTTTACTGTTTGAAGAGTGAAGGCTGCATAATGAGGTAACTGCAAAGGTAACGCCGCACAATTCTGCTACCCCTTTTCTAACCTCGGGCTATCGGATTCGAAGTTGAACACTTGACGGTAGCTATTCGAGGATGCATAAAGCAGTCTGAAGCCGAAATTTTAACATTACTGAGTAACCCCATGTACAGGAAGGATTTTGGCAGAATTAACAATTATATTTTGCGAATTGAGAATTTTTGAAGTATTAGCGACTGTGAGTGAATCTGCAGTAAATTTTAGGTAAATTTGCTGTCAGCACTGTCACTTTTTCAACTGTTCGAATCCTAGTTTTGCGGGGAGAAGCTCGGGCAAACTAGGACTCTGAGGCGGGTCCAAGCGCACTCTTCCTGACAAACTTGTTGAACTAGATCAGCTGTCACCAGTGGTAAATAAAAAGGAGTTAAACTGTGTTTCGATTCAATCCCTTTCGTACCGGTTACAAGTGTCAATCACTTACTCGCTAGTGTATGCACGTACACCTATATTTTTCTAATATTATAATATCCAAAAACCAATACTTTAGCCGTTAGAATAGCTGCCTGTACTGCAAACTGCTTCAGGCCGGTAGCTGGCTGGTTGAGGAGTTCGGCCGGCCCGGCCGGTGATCGACCGGCCGGTCTCAAACACTGCTATTAGGTATGTAAGTTAGCAACAGCAAAACGTTAAAGACTAGTAAACTTAATCTATAGTGCCGAACCGAAACACTCCGGTCGGTTAACAACACTGCACTGCAGGCATTCTTTCAAGCTGAGTGAGCAGACTTAAGATGTTGAAAATGCATTTGATCATAATGCTAGGTACGGTAATTTGTTACACTATTTGCAGGCATTTTATACTGATTATCGGTCATTTAATAGTAAAGTTTGTGATTACTGATAGCATAAACATGAATAAAGATTTGTGTATATCAACTTCAACTGGATGCCGATCCTTCTGCAAAGCCCGATGTATACCACACAATGGAGTTTACTGTTGTCCATAATCTCAAATAGGAACAAGACGCGGATAACCAATAAATATAGCATATATGTACTTATTTATACGTAGTGATCATAATGTCTTTATTTGTAGAAGAGCAATTTGTAGAAGAACAGCAAAAAGTGCTTCTGAAGAAGAGCAAATCGTGTTTTTGACTGCGTTTGATTCTTTTAAGGTGCTGGTTTGGGTTCGTGTATTTTTGTGCTTTAAAAGCGCAACTGTTGAAATTTATTAGAATTTGCTACAATTACAACATCATTTTGCCCAAAATCCGTTTTGGAAAAGTCGCGGCGTGAAAATCTGAGTTTTGGAGAAATTCGCTTTAATCAACAATCATGTAACTTGCACTGTGATCACCCTAGATGGACAAACTTATAGCAATTCGAATCCTCACACCAATACCTACTACTTTGCTCTTGAGCGTATTTTTCGATTCATTGCGGTTCAGGAGATAACAAGAAAAATTCATTTTCGAGGTCCAAAAACAGACCACTTTTGAAAAATCAAATATTACAAGTCTTCGACAGCATCAACAGCGCTGGTCCTTCAGTCAGCTATTGTCCATATTTGTACTTCTATAAGACATATTATGCCCAACATAGAGCTGTCTGCGGCATCCCTGCCTAAGCATAGCAACGAAAATGTAAAATGGCAACAGTAGTAGTAATAGGTGAGCACCAGAGGTCGCGTCTGGCGGGGGTGGTGGTGTAAAGAGGCTGAGAGGTTGGGAGGCTGGGAGGCTCGAGAGGCTCGGGAGGCTCTGACGGGGGTGGTGGTGTAAAGAGGCTGGGAGGTTGGGAGGCTGGGAGGCTCGGGAGGCTCTGGCGGGTGTGGTGGTGTAAAGAGGCTGGGAGGTTGGGAGGCTGGGAGGCTCGGGAGGCTCGGGAGGCTCTGGCGGGGGTGGTGGTGTAAAGAGGCTGGGAGGTTGGGAGGCTGGGAGGCTCGGGAGGGTGGGAGGCTCTGGCGGGGGTGGTGGTGTAAAGAGGCTGGGAGGCTCAGTTGTAGCTTCTTATAGGTCGGAACCACGGCTGACCCATGCTTAAAATTAAAAATTCGCTATTTTTAACGGGAAAAGTTTACCTACAGGGTTTTCAGGCATGTAGACTTCAAATATAAGCTTAGTTTTCTTGTATTACCTGGGCTCCACGCTGCAAGTGACCCTTGGCCGAAACCATGGCTGACCCATGCTTAAAATTAAAAATTAGCTATTTTTAACGGGAAAAGTTTACCTACAGGGTTTTCAGGCATGTAGACTTCAAATATAAGCTTAGTTTTCTTGTATTACCTAGGCTCCACGCTGCAAGTGACCCTTGGCCGAAACCATGGCTGACCCATGCTTAAAATTAAAAATTCGTTATTCTTAACGGGAAAAACTTATCTAGGGGGTTTTCAGGCATGTATAGACTTCAAATATAAGCTTAGTTTTCTTGTATTAGCTAAGCTCCAACCTGTAGCTAGCCCTAGACCGGAACCATGACAGACCCTAGCTTAAAATTAAAATTGCACATTTTCATCGGGAAAAGTTTGTATATATAAGGTTTTTGGGCATGCAGAATTTAAATATGAGCTTAGTTTTCCTCCTCTGACTAAGCTCCGTGGGGGTTTTTTCGGCCCCGTAGAATTCAGATATGAGGTTAGCTTTTTTCTCTTAGAAAAGTTAAGTACTACATGTGACCTGTGACTGAGGCTATGAGAAAGCCATCTGAAGTAATTCATGCTTACCTTAACAACGCGGACCTTGGCCTTAGAAATGCAATTAATTTTCGCTCTTAATATTTATTATCCGATTGTTAGCTAAACCGGAGACAAAGTTATCTTGTCAAAACTATAACTCTTTTGGGTTTGTTTGTAAAATCCCTTCATGGTTTTAAGGTTTTAAGGTCGAAGAATTTGAAGTGGAATTGTGTTATTAAAGCTGTTGTAATCGCCAATGACTGGAACTTGTAATGAAAATTAAACAGAATTTTACTAAGTTTACTTTATCGAGTTTAGGTGCAAGTTTAGGCGTTTTCTCATTTTTTAAAATCCAATTCACAACGCTGCAATTTTCAGAACAAATTGCTTGCATTTTCAGGACTTCTTTCTACTTAGCAGTGTAATTGCCATCATTAAATTGAAGATATGAAACTTCGAGAGAAAATATGTACGTTTAAACTATATAATTCTTACACATTCTTACACATCTAACCATTCAATCAGAAAAATAAGTGTGTACTGCAAAAGAACAGTCTTTAATGTCTTGATATTGAAAATAGGTCGTAAAACAATAGCAGCTCCTTAAAACAATGTCGACACTGGGGTTGTCCGTGAATGGAAAATTGTTGTTTTCTTTCTTGCAAGAGCAGGTGTAGAAATCGGTCTTTAGTGCAATCAAAGGCTTTCGTCAACTGAATTAGTTTATAGTTTTTGCCATTTTGTGACAAAAGTTGAATCAGTGCCGAAGAAATTTTTGCTATTTGCCGAAGAAATATTAGCTATTTTTTATTCGTATTTTTGTATTTCCTATTCCAACGAAAGGTTAGTTTTACATTTTGATTTAGATTTCTGCTTGACTTCTGCTTGTCTTTGCGATTTGTTATTTGTAAGCGTTGCCAAACTAATGCGTAGAATTGAATTAAGTGTTACAATGTTGTCATTGTCTTACTTCCAAAACCATTCAAACTAGCATAACGGTTTAGGATTATGGTCAAAACAGTGTTTATTTTTAATGTATAAGTGGGTTGTATGTCGGGACTCAAGAACTCTACAACTCAATACACAACTACACAATGAACAATATCGTATGCAGTGTGACAACTATTCAGTCAACACTACAGACACCACAGTACCAAATCTGTCGAAGAGTTAAACAGTGCTGTTAGCAGCAGAGCTTGAAAATCTCTTCACTAGCTGTGCAGCTCGGTGTAGGGAGCAAGAACGTCTGCATCTCGACGTCATGTCTTTGTGGACTGAGCAGCACGGCAAACCTTCCACATCTCCCATTGCGGTAAAGGATGGAAATCCCAAATGCTCAGCGACGTCATAAAGGCCAATGTTCAGGTCGTTCCACAAGAAGGCCTGCTGTTTCGATTCCCGGTTCCCTTTTGTAAATACAGCTTCCACCGAATATTGGCGAATCATAGCGCAGATTTGGTCCATAATCTCCGATTTCGTCTTCATGGAAGAACGAAATTTCCACTGGAGCCCATTATTTGCTTTAGCCAGATAAAAATGTGCTTGTTGCTGAGGGGTTAAAAAATTAAAAGGGATCGGGGCTCGCGGATGAAAGGTTCGCTGGGCAGTATTTCCACAGGGAAAAAGGATTGCCAATGTAATTTCCATAATGATTTCGCCCATATCAGGAATATCATCAGAAGTCACAGTGACAAAACCAACAGTTGCCATAACGAAAAACACTACTTTCGAAAAGTGTACAAACTAAACTGAAAGTTGATTGTGCAATACTAACTAGGGCATGTAAACACCTGCTCACCCTACCTTCATTTCAAACACCTGCGTTTCCTAAAACTGATCCGTTAGGATTCCTGCAGTGAAACACCTGCTCTTTCGAAAGTCAGAATCTTTGCAGTCCTGCTCTTTGAAAGTTTTGAGGTCTGAAATTTGAGGTTCTGAGGCTTGAGGTATTGGAGTTTGCGGTTGGGAAGGATTGAGGTTTGAGGTTTTGAGGTTAGAGGATTTTGAGGTTTGAGGGGAGAGGTTTGAGGTTATACTGTTTGGGGCATTGTGGTTAGAGGTTTTGAGGTCAGAGGTTAAGGTAAAAGGTTTTAAGGTAAGAGGTTTTCAGGTAAGAGGCATTCTGGCTAGATATTTCCAGCTTGGAGGTTTCGAGGTCAGAGGTTGTGAGCTTAGAGGTGTTGAGGTAAGAAGTTTTGAGGTACGACGGAGCTCTTTACTTGCTCCGAGTTACGCCAACATTCTCCGAGTTCGCGTTTTATCGAGTGTGACTTAAGTTGGCTGTGCTCCTAATTCGCTCCTAGTCTGCTCTTCCATGCTCCTTGCATGCTCCTGACTTGCTCATAGCATACTCCTGACTTCCTCTTGACTGGTTCCAGGATTTTACATTGAGTGTTCCTAGCGGAGTTAGAGTTAAAGGGGTTCCGGTTGTGATGTTTTAGGTCTTCGGGTTTGTTATTGTGAGGTTTGGGTCTGGTGTTGAGGTTAGAGGCAGGTTTCAGGATTTGAAGCTGGCGCTTTGTGGTTAGAGGTTCGAGTTCTGATGGTTCTTCGGTTTCAGGGTTGAGGTGTCGTTTTCGCCTGCTCCTGCACTCCCAGATATGCTCTTGACCTGCTCCTTAAATCTCAGAGCAAGCTACAATCTAACGAGCAACAGTGAAGCAACAGAAGAACCCAACCAAACGAACAACACCTCGAATTTTGGTCCTGTCCAGAGTTGCTCCGCGCTTGCTCCTTACTTGTTTCAACGGGCTCATCACTTGCTCCTTATGCGGTTTGCTGCTTGCAATAGTTCCCAACTTGCTTTTAGACTGCTCCTTAGCTGCTCCTTACTTGCTCCTTGCTTGCTCCTTGACTGCTCCTTACTTGCTCCTTGACTGCTCCCTGAATGCTCCTTGCTTGCTCCTAGTTTGCGTTTACTTGCTCACGCTTGGTTGCAGGCTAGTGATTGAGTGATTGAGGCTTTCACGCGTGACGCATAAGGTTCTTGGGATTGTGAAGATTGATGTTTGAAACATTCGCCGTCTGAGGCTGCTCCTTATCCACTCTGGGCTTGTGGGGCGTTTCACAAAGGGCTCATAGCGCTAAGAGCTCCTAAATTTATGACTTATGAGAAAAGTTAGGAGAATAGTGTTTCACGAAGAGCTCCTAAACTAAGAGACCTCCTAAATCGGCTCTTAAAAGTAGGAGCCCGAAATCGGGCTCATAATGCACTCTCAAGTGCTAATTGTTGAAATATTTAGCCAAGACAAAAGTGCAATATATTGCATTCCTCCAGAAAAGTACTGTAAAAGCTTGTTAGTAATTTTATGAGCTTCAACTGCTGAATATATCGTATAAATATATGACTAGCTTTTCCTAAGGGTCGTAGATTATGACATAGGCCGCGATTGGTTTTATAATCGACCCTCTCCGGTTTACTTCATTTTCACATATGTTGTAACCATTATTGGTCAAAGTATCACTGCGCAGTCCGTTTCTCCAAATTCCCTCGTATGCGCGAGGAAATGGCCTTCAAAGTTTCAATTTCAGCTCATTTTGAAGCAATCTGGAGCGATCAACTTTGAAGCATCCTAACTGACGCTTGGATTGCTTGATTCGTCTGAAACTTTGCATGCATATTAGCTAATATAAGTACTAATACTATGGCAAATTTGAACCAAAACGGTTAACTACTGCTCGTGTTTTGATCAAAAACTGGTGTCAGGACGGGGTCCTCACAATCATCATTTTCACGGTATTTCGGCTGTAGCCAAAAACCTAGGTTAGGGAAACGGCTGATTTTTTATGGTAGTTGTAGGGTCATATTGGGGCCACACGCTCCGTCAATTACAGCCAAATCGGTTTGGGCTTTTGAAGTCAAATTGGCACCAGAAGAGGCGTCGGCCACTTTTCGGGAATCACCAAATTTCTCATTATTTTACGTCCACAGCTTGATAGAAACAGAATAACCGCATAACCTTCCATCAGTTAATCACTCTAAGCAGTAGAACGAGGTGTGAAAAAAATTGTTTTGTTCGGTTAAGGTACTAGTAGTCGGCAACGCTTTGAATTTTGAAGTCCACTTCCAAACCAGGCTTGGCATAGCTTGGCATGGCTTGGCATTTAACGAGCGCTAGCGAGAAATGCATGCATTTTTGGGACTTGTGTCAAGAAGAAAAGTTGTTCAGCTTGTCAAAAGCTTTCGAATGAGCTAAAATTTGTACTGTTTCGAACAACATTAATTTTCACGATTTTGTACGTAATTTTTGAGCACACTGTACAAAATCGTGAAAATTAAAGTTGTTCGAAACAGTACAAATTTTAGCTCATTCGAAAGCTTTTGACAAGCTGAACAACTTTTCTTCGTGACACAAGTCCCAAAAATGCATGTTTTTTTCACACCTCGTTCTACTGCTTAGAGTGATTAACTGATGGAAGGTTATACGGTCATTCTGTTTCTATCAAGCTGTGGACGTAAAATAATGAGAAATTTGGTGATTCCCGAAAAGTGGCCGACGCCTCTTCTGGTGCCAATTTGACTTCAAAAGCCCAAACCGATTTGGCTGAAATTGACGGAGCGTGTGGCCCCAATATGACCCTACAACTACCATAAAAAATCAGCCGTTTCCCTAACCTAGGTTTTTGGCTACAGCCGAAAAACCGTGAAAATGATGATTGTGAGGACCCCGTCCTGACACCAGTTTTTGATCAAAACACGAGCAGTATTTAACCGTTTTGGTTCAAATTGGCCATAGTATTAGTACTTATATTAGCTAATATGCATGCAAAGTTTCAGCCCAATCGAGCAATCCAAGCGTCAGTTAGGATGCTTCAAAGTTGATCGCTCCAGATTGCTTCAAAATGAGCTGAAATTGAAACTTTGAAGGCCATTTTCTCACGCATACGAGGGAATTTGGAGAAACGGATTGCGCAGTGATACTTTGACCAATAATGGTTACAACATATATGAAAATGAAGGAAATCGGAGAGGGTCGATTTTAAAACCAATCGCGACATCTGCGTGTTTTACAAAAAGCCTGTCATATAATAGTAAATGCATGGAATTTCGTCGCTACTTTTGTCAAATAGCAAATAAGTTAATTTTATTTTATCTTTGCCTTTAAATTTGAGAATGGGCTATTTAAATGATCTATTTATTGCGATAAGTTATTAGGTGAATCTAATATAAAACCATTTTAACTTGCAAGTCTATTAATTTTTCTAGCAAACCTCATAAGTTCCCAGCGTGAAACTGCTTAGAAAGATAAGAGAAAGGTGCTAAGCGGTGGTTATGAGCAAATGTCTAGGAGCAGTTTAAGAGGAGCTTTGTGAAACAGTTTAGGAGCCGCTCATAAATTGCTCGTAAACTGCTCATAAGAGATATGATAAGAGGGACTTAGGAGCTAGATTTAGAAGCCGTTTGTGAAACGCCCTACTGCTCCATATGTGCTCTTAGTCTTCTACGAAGTTGTTCCTTGCTTACTGTTCAATGCTTCCAGAGTATTCTTTCCTGCTTCTAGCTCACCCCATATTTGCTCCTGATCCTAAACTACTCCTATACCGTTTTGCAGTTGTGCAGATCCGTCCCACTTCAACTTTTTCCTAGCTTATTCCATGTTATTCTGACCACTACAGTTATGCTTTATCTGAATTGTGCCTCTTCCTTCCCAAAGAGTACTCCCAACTTCATTCAACCTAACATTTAAGACTATCCACATGATAGAGTAACCCGACATAGACCACCAGCCCTAAGACAACCCCTTCCTACCTAGGATTAGTTGTCCCGACTTCATCCAACTGTATATTTGAGACTGCTCCTGGCTTATCCCATATTTGCTCCTGATCTACTCCAAACCATCTCTTACGTGCTTGGAGCTACTCTTAAACCTTTTTGAAGTTACGAAAATCCGTCCCGTTTCACCTTTTCCCTAGCTCATTCCAATTTATTCTAACTAGTACAGTTATTATCTATGCTGGGAGTGCCTCTTCCTTCCTGTTCCCAATTTCATTCAGTCCAACATTTCAGACTGTTCTTAGCATCGTCTACCTGAGTGCTCTATGAGTAACTCTTCCTGCCTAATGAGCTCTCTCAACTTGCTTCAACCTTGATTCAACTGCACTATGCCTGAAGCTCAATGAGCACCCCAATCAGTAACTAACCACACAACGACACCGGAACAAACACCACCTAAGAACAAACACACAACATACAACACACACACGCACACACACCACGCACACACACACCAATGACAACCACCAAACCCGAAAGGTAATTTCACTGACAATGTATATAACTTGTGTTATTTGTGTATATACATGAATGTGTGTTGCTTCAGTCTGTTAACATGCTTTCTACGGTTGCTCCAGTAGGTTACTCCGTTCTACTCCTTATGTGCTCTGAAACTGCTTCTGTCCTGCCATCTCTCACAACTTATCAATCAGCCAAGGTATGTGTTGTTGTCTAGTCTGCCTCAGTCTGTTCATTGCTGTATATGCAACTCTGAACGTGCTCCATACGTACTTTTTAATTGCTCCGTATGTGCTCCTTGTGTACTCAGAGAGTATTACTCCTGCGTGCTCTTGTGTGCTCCGTATGTACTCCGAGAGTGCTCCTACGTGCTCTTCGGTTGATCATATGTGCTCCTAGCGTGCTCCGGGATTGTTCATGCGAGCTCCGTATGCACTCTTTGTTCTCCGAATGTACTCCGAGAGTGCTCGTACGTGCTCCTCTGCTGCTCATGTCTGCTCCGTATGTACTCCGAGAGTGCTCCTACGTGCTCTTCAGTTGCTGATGTGTGCTTCTTGCTTGCTTGAAAGTTGCTCATGCGTGCTTCATATGTGCTCCTTAATTACTCCTATGTGCTCCTTGTCACTTTGAGTCACTCGTAAATGCTCCAAATTGGATTTCGCGCATCTAATTCATATAAAGAATTCATGTAATTGTGATAGTATGCGATAAACTGATACAAACAGAAGAAGCAAAATGCACACGTGCGGTTATTGCGGTGGAGAGTTCAGCAGAGCGTTTAACTTGACTCGCCATATACGAAACATTCATGAAGCAACGACTGAAGACATGGAATCAGATGGAAATAGTGATCAGGAAAGTACCGGCTCCAGCACCAGCAACGAAGAATCAATTGGATCATTCTGGGAAGACCTTGTTGCGAAAGCAGAGCAAAAGCTTGCACCACGAGCTCGCAGGTTACTGACTGAATACCATCAAGATGGACTCAGTGTTGATCAAGCAAAGGTTGAAGCTTATAACGAAGTCAGACCTGAAATCAGATCGGAACTGAACAAGATGTTGTACGACGAAATAGTTTATTGCAGTGATTTCATGAAAGATCCAATCATTGAACAAATCGTGGACAAGCAGGCAGTATACGAAAAACGACTATCCACTTCCAAAGCTCTCAAGCCTGCGATAGAAAAGAATGATGTCATCAATACGCACATATTGCCGGAGAAATCAGAACCATGGCACCCGTGAGGTACTAGATGATTCGGAAATAGGAACAAACCTGCATCTCCTCAAACCTCTTCGGAGGTTCCGCCTGAAGCCACTACATGGCGAATGGCTGTTTTCTTCTTATTGCATGCATACTAATAGGCGCACAAGTAAACAGATGCCTTAGTGCAATTACCTTTCGGGTTTGGTGGTTGCCATTGGTGTGTGTGTGTGTGTGTGTGTGTGTGTGTGTGTGTGTGTGTGTGTGTGTGTGTGTGTGTGTGTGTGTGTGAGTGTGTGTGTGTGTGTGAGTGTGTGTGTGTGTTGTATGTTGTGTGTTTGTTCTTAGGTGGTGTTTAGGGTTGTGCCAGGGCCGTGAAGCGGGCTTCGGGCTCGGGCCGGGCTCGGGCTCGGGCCGGCCCGATACCGGCCCGGCCCGAGTTTCTAATGAGACGGCCTGGCCCGAGCCCGGCCCGAGTTCTCTGGTCAGCCCGGCCGGCCCGCTCGGGCCGTTCGGGCCAGTCGGGCAACTCCTGCCGTTCGGGCCTCTCGTTTCCGGGTTATTTGAGCAGTTTGTCTTTGCTGAAAAATATTGATTTTTTCGTTGTGACAGGTGGCTTCCTTTGTTCACACACTGTTGTCTCTTCGGTGCTTATTCACACATACATACATGCATGTCAGAAGCGATACATTTGAAGTAAAATATATATAGACAAGTTTAAAACATAATTCTACTATCTAAATGCTATTAGCAAGCAGGTTGTGAAATGCTTCTAACAATAAGCTAATGCTGCACTTGACGTTACAGTTAATCGAACCATGAAAGTTCATTTTGGGTTTACCGATGCGTAAATACTAATAAAATTGCTCGGCAAACTGGATGCGATTTGAGCCATTTTTGGGCCTCTCCGCAGCGGTCGGTCAGGCGATATTTGGGCCACTTGGGCTGCTCGGGTTACCCTCGGGCCACTCGGGCCGCACTCGGGCCGTTCGGGCTCTTCGGGCCGATCGGGCTCCTCGGCCGCTCGGGCCGTGAATCGGGCTTCGGGCTCGGGCCGTGAAGCGGGCCTCGGGCTTCGGGCCGGGCTCGGGCCGGGCCCGCCCGGCCCGAAGCCCGACCCGAGAAGGTTGGCTGGCCCGAGCCCGAGCCCGGCCCGAGAAATTTCTTAACGGCACAACCCTAGTGGTTAGTTACTGATTGGGGTGCTCATTGAGCTTCAGGCATAGTGCAATTGAATCAAGGTTGAAGCAAGTTGAGAGCTCATTAGGCAGGAAGAGTTACTCATAGAGCACTATGTCGGTTACTTCCTCAGGTAGACGATCCTAAGAACAGTCTCAAATGTTGGACTGAATGAAATTGGGAACAGGAAGGAAGAGGCACTCCCAGCATAGATGATAACTGCACTAGTTAGAATAAATTGGAATGAGCTAGGGAAAAGGTGAAACGGGACGGATTTTCGTAACTTCAAAAAGGTTTAAGAGTAGCTCCAAGCACGTAAGAGATGGTTTGGAGTAGATCAGGAGCAAATATGGGATAAGCTAGGAGCAGTCTCAAATATACAGTTGGATCAAGTCGGGACAACTAATCCTAGGTAGGAAGGGGTTGTATTAGGGCTGGTGGTCTATGTCGGGTTACTCTATCATGTGGGTAGTCTTAAATGTTAGGTTGAATGAAGTTGGGAGTACTCTTTGGGAAGGAAGAGGCACAATTCAGATAAAGCATAACTGTAGTGGTCAGAATAACATGGAATAAGCTAGGAAAAAGTTGAAGTGGGACGGATCTGCACAACTGCAAAACGGTATAGGAGTAGTTTAGGATCAGGAGCAAATATGGGGTGAGCTAGAAGCAGGAAAGAATACTCTGGAAGCATTGAACAGTAAGCAAGGAACAACTTCGTAGAAGACTAAGAGCACATATGGAGCAGGCCCAGAGTGGATAAGGAGCAGCCTCAGACGGCGAATGTTTCAAACATCAATCTTCACAATCCCAAGAACCTTATGCGTCACGCGTGAAAGCCTCAATCACTCAATCACTAGCCTGCAACCAAGCGTGAGCAAGTAAACGCAAACTAGGAGCAAGCAAGGAGCATTCAAGGAGCAGTCAAGGAGCAAGTAAGGAGCAGTCAAGGAGCAAGCAAGGAGCAAGTAAGGAGCAGCTAAGGAGCAGTCTAAAAGCAAGTTGGGAACTATTGCAAGCAGCAAACCGCATAAGGAGCAAGTGATGAGCCCGCTGAAACAAGTAAGGAGCAAGCGCGGAGCAACTCTGGACAGGACCAAAATTCGAGGTGTTGTTCTGTTTGGTTGGGTTCTTCTGTTGCTTCACTGTTGCTCGTTAGATTGTAGCTTGCTCTGAGATTTAAGGAGCAGGTCAAGAGCAGATAGCTATCTGGGAGTGCAGTAGCAGGCGAAAACGACACCTCAACCCTGAAACCGGAGAACCCCCAAACCTCTAACCACAAATCGCCAGCTTCAAATCCTGAAACCTGCCTCTAACCTCAACACCAGACCCAAACCTCACAATTACAAACCCGAAGACCTAAAACATCACAACCGGAACCCCTTTAACTCTAACTCCGCTAGGAACACTCAATGTAAAATCCTGGAACCAGTCAAGAGGAAGTCAGGAGTATGCTATGAGCAAGTCAGGAGCATGCAAGGAGCATGGAAGAGCAGACTAGGAGCGAATTAGGAGCACAGCCAACTTAAGTCACACTCTGATTCAAACAAGTGAACCAACCAACAAAAGCCAACAAATAACAACACCAACAACGAAAGAACGAAACCAACGATGAAATCCAGCGAAAACCGAGCAGGAAACAATTTAAGAGCAGGCAAAAGATGGAAAAGCAGACTAGGTGCACGTGAAGAGCAGACTAGGAGCACCTGAAAAGCAGACTAGGAGCACCTGAAAAGCAGACTAGGAGCACTTGAAGAGCAGACTAGGAGCAAGAACTGAGCTTGGTAAGAGCGGGCAAGAGCAGATGCGGAGCACTTAAGAAGTAAGCCAAGAGCTACTCTCTGAACTCGAGGGCAAGCAATAGTTCGGTGGTGCCCATAGTTTGGTCTTCGGTTGTTTTGTAGTTGTTAGTTGTCTCGTTTTCTGCTGGTTTATTTGGTTGGATTGTTCTGAGTTGTTGTTTGTTGTCTTGTTTTTGTTGGTTTGCCTGGCTGGATTGGTCTGAGTTGTTGTTCGTTAGGATGAATTCTGTTGATTCGTCCACTGTATGCTTGGTGCTAAAAAGCCAGCTGGGAGAATGTCGGAGTATCTCGGAGTAAGTTAAGAGCTCCCTCTTACCTCAAAACCTTTTACCTCAAAACCTTTTACCTCAAAACGTCTGACTCAAACCAAACAACATAACAACAAGTGACGAGAAGCAACAACTACAACAACACAAACAACCACAGAGAGCGAAACAGAAAACCAGCGAAAACCAAATGGTCAGTGTCTGGCCTGAGTTATACCTTAGCCCGCAGACGGTGCTGGCCATTCACCATGACTCGATGGAATCAACAAACTCTAATTCTGCCAGGAGCGCTCAATGTGTAATCTTGAGCCAACCAAGAGCAAGCCAGGACACGATATGAGCAAGTCGGGAGCATGCTTTGAGCAAGTCAGGAGCAAGCAAGAGCAAGGTATGAGCATATGCGGAGCACATAAGGAGCAAGTCAAGGGCTACTTTCTAAACTCGATGGCAAGGAAAGGTTCCGTGGTGCGCATCGTTTTGTCTTCGGTTGTTTGGTTGTTGTTAGTTGTCTTGTTTTCTGTGGCTTGTTTGCTTAGTTCTGGGTTGTTGTTCGTTTTCTGCTGGCTTGTTTGGTTTGTTTGTTCTGACTTAGCGTTCGTTAGGTTGTCGGTTCGTTCACTGTTGGCTGATTTAAGCTGTTAGCTTTAATCCTAAAGCACCAGGGAGATAAAACGCGAACTCGGAGAATGTTGGCGTAACTCGGAGCAAGTAAAGAGCTCCGTCGTACCTCAAAACTTCTTACCTCAACACCTCTAAGCTCACAACCTCTGACCTCGAAACCTCCAAGCTGGAAATATCTAGCCAGAATACCTCTTACCTGAAAACCTCTTACCTTAAAACCTTTTACCTTAACCTCTGACCTCAAAACCTCTAACCACAATGCCCCAAACATTATAACCTCAAACCTCTCCCCTCAAACCTCAAAATCCTCTAACCTCAAAACAAACCTCAATCTCGCACAACCGCAAACTCCAACACCTCAATCCTCACAACCTCGAATCTGAGACCTCAAAGCCTTCAAAGAGCAGGACTCCGAAGATTTTGACTTTCAAAGGAGCAGGTGTTTCACAGAAGGAATTCTAACGCATCAGTTTTAGGAAACGCAGGTGTTTGAAATAACGGTTAGGGTGAGCAGATGTTCGCATGCCCTAGTTAGTTTTGCACTTTCAGTTTAGTTTGTACACTTTTCGAAAGTAGTTGTATTATACTTATGGCTACTATTGGTTTCGTCGCTATGACTTCTGCTTATATTCCTGGTATGGGCGAGGAGCAAACTATGCATATCCTGTAAGCTCGCAAACAATAGTCTCCGAGCTCATAAGAGCGAGCAATTTCGGAGTTGCTCAGAAGTACAGTCGGAAAAGGGATGCATTGCATGTAACTCCGACTCAAACCAGTAAACCTAACAACAAATGACAAAAACAATTAACACCAACAACAGAACGAAAGAAAAGCAACTGTGTAAATCAGCGCAAACCGAAAGGCTAATTTCTACCATGAGTTAGGCTGAGCACGCAATTTAATCTTAGAAGCAGACGAAACATAAAGCAATTACGCCTTTGGCTTCTCCCGTTTGTTCAGTTTGTTGTTAGTGTGTGTTAAATTCTGTTGTATAGACACGTACTCATAAAACACATAAAAGATGTAGACACATATGTAGACACATAAAAATTAGCTTTAAACTCAGAAAACCGTTAAAATCCAGAGGCAGGTGCAAACACAGCATGGGCCCCAAGCGTTAAATTTTAGTGTGGGCAGGTGCAAGCTCAGCAGGGTGCCTCAATGTTAGTTTTTTATAGTGTGTGGTTCGTTAAACATCAAACATTCTACAGTGTAGCAACTTGTCTGGTAATTCAAATTTCTGATTGGTCTCATATACTTGCAATCATGCTACAACACCCAATTTTGGAGCAATCTTGGTAAGTTTGCAATAGTTCTGTGTCAGCCATCATAATTCAGTTGGTATGTTTTCAGTGATCATACTACAGTCGATTTCTATACTTGTTTATGCATAGGTTAATCCCAGACTGAAGCTTAACTAATTGAAAAGCTCAGTTTTTAATTCTGCAAAATCCTGCAACGGAAATTTTCACATCGAAAATGAACAACATTCACTTTTAAGCAAAGGTTCCGGCTGTCTGCAGCAAGTAACTAATACAGAAAATGAAGCTCATTTTCAGATACTAGTGAACAGCACGAACCTTGACTAATACAGAAAAACGAAGCTCATTTTCAGATTCTACGTCCCCGAAAACTCAGTAGTTGAACTTTGCTCCGTCGGTAATGGACAACCCTCACTTTTAAGGTATGTAAGCTGGGGTTCCGGTTAAGGGTCGGATACAGGACGGGCCTTAGGTATTGGGTAAAAACTAAACGCTTATTTGGATTCTTCGCCCCCGAAAACCCCCTGCATAAAGTTTTCCCGTTGGAAGCGGACACTTTTTAACTTTAAGCTTGGGTCAGCCATGGTTCTGGTCGACGAAAAGCTAGCACCGCTTTGCACCACCCAGCCGCTTCCTCCGCCAGAGCTTCATGAGCCTCTCGATCCTCCCGGCCTCTTTACACCACCACCCCTCCAGAGCCTCCCGGCCTCCGGGCCTCTCTACGCCACCACCCCCTCCAGAGCCTCCCAGCTTCCCGAGCCTCCCAGCCTCTTCACACCACCACCCCCACCAGAGCCTCCCAGCCTCCCGAGCCTCCCAGCCTCCCAACCTCCCAGCCTCTTTACACCACCACCCCCACCAGGAACTACCTGTGGTGCTGACCTATTACTACTAACAGTTTGTTTTGAACACGGATTTCTTTCAACTCATGCAACCAATTAGAAAACGGCTTTGCACAAGCATATTTGGGACATTGCCGAGGGCTATTTTTAATGGTTTAGCATTTTGTCTTTCTGTTCGAGAGAAATAAGCGCCCAAACTTGAAATTTTTTACGAAAATCAGACTAATTTTACATTTTTCTTAAAATCTTGAGTCTACTTGAACATTAAACAATTTCATTAAAAAATAGCCCTCGGAAAGGCATTTCGTTAAAAGCCTGAAGTGTTCGCTTGTCGTTAGCTTTCTCACACAATCCATGTTCAAAAATTGTTTTTGCAACAGTTCAGTGGGAGATAGACTTCAGATTAAGCGCCAGGCATAGTATAGGCTTTAATTGTCACATTACAAAGTTAAAGTTCCAAAATTAGCGGCTACGCAAGGCACGTATTGGTTTAAGCTATCTACTATCCAAACTATATATGTCCAATGTTGGTACAAAACTCATTACTTTTTAAATTTTTTAAGTAATCATGTGCGAAAACATAGTATGACTTTTAAATTGGTAAACGCTACATTTCCTCCACCCGAACTGAAGAACACAGCTCATAAAACAATAGTATAGAACAGGAATAAAGGAATAAATGGAGTAAACAATAATAAAAAATTATTTGCTACAATAATAGTTCGTGCCCGATTAATTGGCAGTAGCAGTTTGCGCCACGGGGAGAACAATTACGGGAGGGACCACTAAAAATCTCGAAAAAATGCTTATCAAAGTTACTGCAAAGATGTTCACATCAAGGGCCACCCTTGTGCCAGAGTACCCCGAAACAATATCCTGGCTGCAATCACATCGAACACTTTTTCCATTAAGTTTAATTCGGAGTTGGCGTCGCGGAGCCTTTGTAAAACTTCCCTTAAACGCTCAAGTTGCTCACTAAACGAGGACGAAAATACGATAATGTCATCGATGTACATGAGACAAGTTCTCCATTGAAGACCTCTCAAAACAAACTGCAACATTCTCTGAAAAGTAGCTGCTGCTTTACACAAACCAAAAGGCTTTACATTGAAGTGATACAAGCCACTCTGACACACAAACACCGTTTTACCCTTGTCCTTCTCAGCCATAGCAAGAGTTTATAATACCAAGAGTAAGACACTCAACTCTTCCTAATAGATTAAGCTTGTAAGATGCTCGAAAATTAAGGCCGAAATCTCAGGGGGGGGGGGCTTCTCAGCGTATAAACATACAACGCTGACATTTTTTAAAAACGGGCGTGTTCGACGAATTAAATACTATAACTTGAGGTGGGAAAATCGTACAGCAATGATTTTTATATCATCATGTTGCGTAGAATGAGATCTTTTTACGATATAAAAATTCTATAGTCCGGTTTAGGTAATCTCTTACAAAACCGGCAATAAAGCATCCTTGCCACGAAAATTCTTGGAATTTCATCATTTCTTAGAAATGCCTTAGGTTGTTGCCGGTTTTGTAAGAGATTGCTTGAAGCTAACTACATAACTTTTATACCGTTAAAGAGATCTCGTTCTACGCAATATAATGACATAAAAATATTGCTGTACGATGTTCTTAGCTCAAGTTATAGTATTTAATTTGTCGAAAACGCCCGTTTTTGAAAAATGTCAGTGTTCTATGTTTATACGCTGAGATTTGGGCCTTAATGTTTCGACCATATTGCAAGCTTATTTTATTAGGAAGAGCTGAGTGTCTTAAGCTGCATTAATAGTTCCTGTCGCAAGCAGACGCGCGTAGCCGCGCGTCAACGCGCGTACAGATGCGTCGGCAAGTTACAACTGATTTTAAACGGTTAAAATGGCACGTTGCAATTAGAAGCGACGCGCGTCTACGTCTGTACACGTTTGCGACTATGAATGTACCTTTACTCTTGGTATTATAGACTCTTGGCCATAGGAATCTGCCAATAGCCCGAACAAAGATCCAGACAAGTAAAACACTTGGCTGAGCCTAACGCGTCTAGGGACTCATCAACCCTCGGAATTAGATGCGAATCCTTCCCTATGACATCGTTCAAACGGCGAAAATCAACACAGAAACGACCAGTGCCGTCCTTCGTTTTAACAATCACTGTGTTAACACATGTTCAAAGCCCACAGTTGAAATGAGACTGCTGTATTCTATCTATAGTGTGTGTACAAACTTCGACCGTTTATAGCAGATTAGCCTTTGGAGTAAACCCCAACAATGTATATATTTTTAGAATCCTCAGGAACTCGAGATTTCGAAAATCCGAAAAATCCGGAATTCCGGGTTTCATTCACGGAAAATCTAAAATTTCTAGTTTTTCGCCCAATTTTTATCGCAATCAAAATTTTGTATTCACGATCGAATAGAGCTAGTCCCGCTGCATATTTTGCTCCTAGAAATTTTTCACGCAAATGAACCCAATTTCCGGAATTCCGGGTTTTCAAAATTTCCGGATTTTAAAAGTTTTCTTTAATACCCACAAGATGGATATCATTCAAAGCTCTTATCGAGCTGAACAACTTTTGTAATAGAATGAACTCTTGAAAATGCAAACAATTCCCGGAATTCGAGAAAACCGGATTTTCCGGATTTTAAACATTGTCTCCAATACTCACAATATGGGTATCATTCGAAAGCTCTTGATGAGCTGAACAAATCTTGTAATAGAACTAATGTCTGAAAATTTACCCTTTTCCCGAAATTCACGAATTCCGGATTTCTCTCCAACTTGGAAGGTATTAGTGAATCCCGAGAACTGGGTTCATTTTTGCGAGTTGGTTCTATTACAAGATTTGTTCAGCACATCAAGAGCTTTCGAATGATATCCATATTGTGGCTATTGGAGAAAATTTCTAAAATCCGGAAAATCCGGTTTTCTCGAATTCCGGGAATTGTGTGCATTTTCAAGAGTTCATTCTATTACTAAAGTTGTTCAGCTCGATAAGTGCTTTCGAATGATACCCATCTTGTGGGTATTAGAGAAAATTTTTTGAATCCGGAAATTTTGAAAACCCGGAATTCCGGAAATTAGGTTCGTTTTCGTGAAAAAATCTAGGAGCGAAATATGCAGCGGGACTAGCTCTATTCGATCGTGAAAAGATAATTTTGAGTGCGATAAAAATTGGGCGAAAAACTAAAAATTTTAGATTTTCCGTGAATGAAACCCGGAATTCCGGATTTTCCGGATTTTCGAAATCTCGAGTTCCTGAGGATTCTAAAAATATATACATTGTTGGGGTTTACTCCAAAGGCTAATCTGCTGTAAACGGTCGACGTTTGTACACACATTTTTTTTGGTCGTACTGTAGTTGTAACAAGCAACTCCTAAGCTCTAAAATTATATAAAAATTATTGCTTAATTCCAAGAATTGAGTAAATTACAGTCTCTCAAATTTTGCTCAAACACCCGAACCAGCACCTTAAAGAAAGCAAATATTATATACTTTTGTAAACTTTAAGCTATATTTTAGACGTCAAAAGTGGAAAAAGATAAAGGAGCCTTTTTCGCACTGCAAATATACGTTTTTGGGGTTTCCAGGCTTGAACCGGAAATTTCGAAAATATCGAGTCACCGTGTCAATGGTCGACCGGGTCACCGGGTTTGTAAATAATGCCCCGGTTTCATCTCTAACTGGGCTTAAATCTGGCTCTTGCACTTTAGATGAAGAGCACACATAAGAACCATGTCCTGGCTATGTAAAACTGGCAAACACTAGTTCTACTACCTAGTTCTAATAAGCAAATCCTGAGCTTTAAAATGATATAAAAATTATTGCTTAATTCCAAGAATTGAGTGAATTACAGTCTCTCAAATTTTGCTGCAAATATATACCCGAACCAGCACCTTAAGGAGAACTACGAATGCGTTAACACGACATTGATGGAGAGAACTACGGTTTCGTTAGTTGGGATAAAAATGTTTGTCTCTGGTTTTGCCGAAAAGGTGCTTATAGGGATCCTTGGCCAACTGAATCCGAATATGAAATCCGTTTTTTGATATGACGCTTCCTTCGAATGTACTTTGAATGTGGATCGCTGCCTTTGATTTCAAGAAATCGGTGAATTCTTTGGAACTATCGAGTATCGACTATATTTTAGCTTACATATTATATTCAGGATAGCCCCAGCATGCGAACAAATGGTATTACATGGCATCTATTCCGTCGGGCCCACAAAAAGTTGGCCCGGTGAACTACATCACTAAGTTAAGGACTTGACTGCTGGGAAAACCTACCAGGAAATTCAAGCTTTTTCTTACGATGACTTCTGTGACTTTTTAAAAACGATGTGTATATACCTTCACTCTGACCGTAGTTTCTCCCTTATCTAAGATAGTATTCTTAAGGGGAGGTCACTTTGATCAAAAATCTGTAGTCACGGATTTCGCTCATTTTCACATATAATATGCCCCCATATATTCTCAAAAATAAGGCAAAACATTAGTGTTCGAAATCAAACTGTGACAGAGTTATCCAGGTTCACAGCTGTAAAACTTGAAAATTCCGGTGATGAGCCCTGCAAGTGCAAGGTCAGGTGGAGACCTAACGAGATCGAGAACAGGGTGAATACATCAAATTAAAGCCTTTTAAGGTAATATTTTAGTGCAGACGCGGTTCAAGGATAGCTATCCAAATCCACGCGTTCATAATGCATGCTTGAGTGATGCACTGACCGGAGGACTGCTTTGAAGGACTGCCCACTATAACTTTAACTCATCCTATCTTGCATTTTAGACTTATAGTTCTAGGAGAAAAGTTGCTCCTCGTTCCATCAGCTATCGATTGATTGATACCCATTTGTCTATATTTGGAAAAATTTAAAATTTGGCATTTTCCACCTATAAAGATCAAAGGTGCCGCTGTCACAGTGCAAACTTTCCCCCGTGAGAATTTTCCCCCCGGAAATTTTGCACTAGTGCAAATTTTCCCCCCGGAAATTTCGCACTAGTGCAAATTTTCCCCCCGGAAAATTTGCACTAAAGCAATTTTCGACGTGTATATGAACCCTGACATCTGACATCTGACGTCTGACAAAATCACGTTTTCTTTACTTACGAAACTTCAGTGACAATGGAATAACAAAATGACAATGAAAATGGGAACAACAGTCATTAATGACCCGCAAAGTGTACCAAAACGTTAGGCTTACAAAGGACTGTAAAATATGTTATATCCACACATAATTAAACAGAAATAACACGACTAAACCAGTAACTGTAAAGAAACCAAATAACAGAAACTGAGTAACAGAAACAGCAACAAAATTAAAGCGACATAGCGTCAAAAACAGCATTTAACATAGAACAATGCTTCCCGACTGAAAACGTTTAAAATAAAGCTAATAAACGAGATTCAGACAATAAACTTAAGCATTATATAAGTCAAGAACTGTGACTGCAATGCTGGCAGTGGTATCCTCTGTTTTTCAAGGATTTTGGGTCCAAACCAACGCAGTCTGAGTGAACCCATCTATCGCAATTATCACATGCAACGATCCAAGCTGCGCTTTTATATTCATGGCAGCAGTAAGTCGCGATCCAAAATTTTGATGGCTGAAGTATTGAAATCTCCATCGTTTTTCAAGGAAATTCGGTCAACTGTCCATTTTCAAAACAGAATTCCAAGTGCTCTTGCATCTTGCTTTGATCATAATTTTTTTCAGGATGCTTCCCATGTAAAATTTCCGTGGCATTGGCGATTGCGAAAAGTCCTCAATCAGCCAGCAACGTTTCTAAAAATTAAAGTTGAACTGTGAAAATTCCAGGGATTTTTCTTGGGGGGCTTCACGGAGGGCATCCCCAAAAGTCCGAGAGGCAAGGAATTTGGGGGGGGCGTAAATTTTTTTCTTTTCTTTTTCTTTTCGATTTGGGGGGGACGGATTTGGAGAGGAAGGACGTTTTAGAATAATCCCAGTTGAAAATATCGCCTTACTCGATAAATAAAAGATCCTAGACTAGGCTCCTCGAAATTTGCTTTAGTGCAAATTTTCCGGGGGGGGGGAAATTTGCACTAGTGCGAAATTTCCGGGGGGAAATTTGCGCTATTGCGAAATTTCCGGGGGGAAAATTTGCACTAGTGCAAAAATTTCCGGGGGGAAAATTCGCACGGGGGAAAATTTGCACTGTGACACCGCCACAGAAGTCATGTTTAATATTGACGCATTTGTTTTGGCCACATTATGTGACAGACATAGATATATTACATTAGTCTGCCAAGTTTGGTAATTTTTGCTACATAATGAGTGAGAAATTATCAAACGAATGTGAAAATTATGAAAAATGGCCATTTTTACCAGAATTTGCTGTTATTGTGGCAAGTTTCTTGAGCTTACTATAGTCGATAGAAACTTGCGAATACCTTCATACGACGTGCTTTTATGCGTAGAGTGCAGCTATGTATTGGGCATTTCTGTAGCTTTTGCCAATCGTTCAGGACAAGCAAAAGAGTACTGTTCGTCCTGTTTTTCATAGTCCAAAAACGATGGATTTTCCAAAATTCTGAGATTAAAAATTCACCAAAAATCCACCACTCAACAGAATTGCACCAAATTAGATAGCTGCACTCTACAGTATGTCCTTGGCATATGTGGAAAGTTTCAGCGCTGCATCTTTCATACAGCGAAACATTTTTCTGCCACAAACCTTTTAAATTAACTTTTTCATTCTCCTATGTTTAACACAGGTCAAGGTCACGTTTGAAGGGCTCTACAGAACGACAGACGCACTAATACGTAAAGCGCAATTGTTTTTTTGAGGGCCCATGGGGACTACAAAATATGTGAAAATGAGCAAAATCAGAGATGGTCGAAAAATCATCGAAAAAGTAATCCCCCCTTAGGGGGGGGGTGACTAAAATGGAGGGTGCCCCGAGTTTGTCCGATTGGCCTACTTTTTGGCGAAGTTAAAGAGCATGGGTGTGGTCAAAAAATACTTGGCCGTTGGTTCATAGCTGCCTTCCAGCCATGTGCAACCGTCGCGTTTATGTGCCCGAACCCCCTTTTCACAACTACCAACATAATTAACTAAAACTCTCTGCTGGATGCAAGACCCTAGCTTCAAGCTAGCCGTTTGCCAATAAGCTTTGGCACAAGTGCCCCTATCGGCAGAAAAATACTAGACGTCTGTATCTTATCTGCATCTAAGGGAATTACTCTTCAAATTTGAAGTTTCGACAAAATTTTGAAAAATTTTGGCTAACGAAATGAATATTTTATTACTGGCGCGAGCTATAAGGCTGTAATTTGGCACATACACAGGCCCTATAGGAGTACTCATTTGTGCCAAATGGCAAGAAATTCTGCCGCTTGAAACAATTTTTGTCAACTTTAATCTTCAAAAATTGCCAAAATCGCCATTTTCAATCTGTCGGATCCTGTGTAGAGGCTTTCTGCAGCAATAGAAATAGCAAACATTCACTAATCGAGCTGAAATCGTTTGTGGGTGTGTTTTCAACCACGCTGAGTTCAAATGTCCAAAAAAATTTTAATTTCAAAAAATTTGATTTTTTCGATTTCTGGGGTACCACCATTTCCCAAAAAAGACGATTTTGTCAATTTATAAAAATTAAAGTTGACAAAAATTTTCTATGCGGCATTTCTTGCCATTTCGCACAAATGAGTACTCCAATAGGGCCTCGGTATTTGCCAGATTACAGCCTTATAGCTCGCACCAGTAATAAAATATTCCTTTCGTTAGCCCGAAACTTCAACTTTGAACTGTAATTCCCTTAGATGCAGATAAGATACAGAGGTCTAGTATTTTTCTGCAGATAGGGGCACATATGCCAAATCATCATCATCATCATTAGGGCCAGGCGGAGCGGATCCATACAGCTGAGCAGTTAGTCTAACCGCCCAGTACCCTTCAGGAAACCCATAACACCCGAAGGCCAAATTAGAGTTGGGACCGGTTCCAATTTTCAAAACCGGTTCCGGTTCCGGTTCTAGAGTACCGGTTCCGGTTCCGGTTCCGGTTCCGGTTCCGGTTCCGGTTCCGGTTCTAGCTTCCGGTTCCCGGTTCCAAGTACAAAATTCGTAGTTACATTTTAACATTATTTAATATTGGATGCAGGCCCCCAGCAAGGGTTATACAATCAAAATTATAAAGTAATACTGCAAAACAATTGGAATAGGTAATGCGATAATAACCAACGGGGTTAAACTTTTTTGTTTACTTAGAATTTTAAAGTTTTTGCCTTACCTTGAATTTGCTCCATTACTAATGCTGTTACTATATGCACATGTACACTAAAACTTGTAAAAAAATTAAAACTTTAGTATGGTCGAGCAAATTGTTTCGATAATTCACGGTGAGATTCTACTGTGCATCTAAATGCAGACAGCGCCTTCTGAACAGAATCTTGTAAACTGCACAACGTTTCAGTAAAACATGCTGAGAATTGAGATATACTGGAGCTTAAATTTTTATTTCTTTAAAAAGAGTACAGACTCAGAAGCAAATAGTTTCCAAAACATTTAAATGCATTTAAAATATTTAAAAGCTGAAAGCCAAATTGGAAAGAAGAACATATATATTAAAGTTATATTTAACGAGGAAATGTACAGTCGCTTGATTACACAAAATAGCTAACAGATACTTCTACATGCTGTTCCACTATTTGAACTTTGATTGACTTTCGTCTCCGTTGCCGATAGCTTAAAAATAAGAAAATATATACATAAGTACTCAACTTTCGAAGTTTTCTACTCCTCTAAAATTTACTATTTTTAAAAAATGTTGCTTAAATCTTGCGTGCTGACAACACCACCTTTCATTTACCAATTTTTTGAGAAGATATTCTCAATTTCCGACTACATCCCATCCAGCTCTCATTTTTTCTATGAGGTTGATATTCAAATATGTAAGCTGGTTAAAGTTTTCAGTCGGCGATGTATCGTTCACGTCTGAACGAAAGTGCCAGTCTTTCATCAACTACAATTGGAATTTTCGAACAGAAAATTTCAAAAATTCGTTAAAATTAATTTAGAGACATTTTCACAACTGCATTTTGTAATACACACAAAATTACTTAACAAAATTTGAAAAATCAGAAGCATGAAAACAAAAAATTACGAAATTCCTTCCAGAATAAAGGAAGTAGAAATTTTCCCTTACAATATATACATGTTCCTAATTTTTCAAGTATGTTTAACATTTAATTTTTGTCTTAACAGACGGGATAATGTCACTAGTCTTGATTCAAAGAAACATTTGAAATTTTTCTTAATTCTATGCCTCGGCTTGAGTGAAACCTGAAACGTGCCTCGATCGCCTGAAAAGGGGAAGCGGTGAGTTTGTGTCACCTTCAGTGGAAGCTGAAGCTGTCGTTGTCAGTTTAGGGTTTAAATTTATTCTATGGAGTGTCAGCTTCAGTTTCAGTTCCAACAGTTGTACCTTCATTTCACGTTTAGTTTGAAACTCTTAATTATTTTCAGTCTCATCCTACATATTTCGCCTTCAGGTCTAAATTTGCTTAGTTTCAGTTCAAACTAGATAATTAGTTTCAATTTCAGTCACTAGCTTGAAAAAGACAATATGAATGTCAACAGTGAATGGCAACCACAAAAACAAAATCCAGCTTTTGAAAATTTAAACTCCTGCAAAAAATTAGTTCAAGTCCATTTTTAAGAGTAGAACCGGCCGGTTCCAAATCCTACCGGTTCCGGTTCTAAAATTCTTTCCGGTTCGGTTCCGGTTCCGGTTCCGGTTCCAACCGGTTCTAGTGGAACCGGTCCCAACTCTAGGCCAAATCATATTGGCCAATGACAAGCTTGAAGCTAGGGTCTTGCAGCCAGCAGATTTTTTTATTATGTTGGTAGTTGTGAAAAGGGGGGGGGGTCGGGCATAAACGCGACGGCCGGAAGGCAGCTAAGAACCAACGACCAAGTATTTTTGACCACACCCACACTCTATAACTTCGCCAAAAAGTAGGCCAATCGGACAAAGTCGGGGCAAAAGTTTAGTCACCCCCTAAGTGTGGAATTGCACTTATCTACAGTTAATTACTTAGTACAAACACTGAACAGAAGTAACTGTTAACTTGTTAAGGACACTGCGCCAGCGACTACAGTAACAGTGGAGCGTTAAACCTTGCTTCACATGAAATTTAGTCTAACAGGTGCAGCACATATCAGTGTCTTAGGGTGCATCCAGTTTGTTTTCCTGGTTTCCTCAGCACCCAACAGTATCTTAATCAACTACAATAATATGCATTCTTTCGTTTATTACGAAATAAAAACATCCAAGGAATCACTGATAGATATACATATATTGCATTAGTGAACAACGCTAGACCGTTATAGACAATATCTATAATTACAACAAAAATACCATTTACATGCACTTGTTATATACATATTACCATTCGCATAACCAAACCAGTCCAAAGCAACTAGTCAAACCTAATAAAATATAAAATTAGTTATTTAATGATAATTTCTACAGAAATCAGTTATCTGCTAAAATTTTCTAACAATAAAAAACAAAAAATAATTTAAATCCGGCAATCGTTCGCGAACTGGTGATATGAGAAAACAGCTAAAAATGCAGTATATATCTACTATTCCAGGTTACACGAAGAAAAGCACACATTTACAGAGAAAAATAATAAATATATGTCATAGGAAAGTTGCACATTACTCTCTGAACCACAGAACGCATATTTTATAATGCACGCATATAGTACATAATGGATACCGAAAATAAAATAAAATTGTAATGAAATAAACAGTTTAATAAAATGAATCGAAACCATATACAAAAATACTGAGCTACTATACTATGTAATTAAAAGACTCAAAAAGCGTGACAGATGAACAAAGTTCATTTGAGAAAAGGATAAACAAGCGAGAAATAACAAAAAGACTCATTACCTCAATAATCTACGGAATAGTGAACGTAAAAATTAGAATTCGGCAAACATTTAGGAAATTTTATTGTTTAGCGCATAGACCATTGAAATCCGACCACCAACGGCCGGACCCAGGGTAAGTCGATACCACAACAGTCGCCGCGCGACCGAAACAGTACATAATTCCCTTCATGACTACACATAACCAATATATGTACATAAACATTACCATTCACTCTTGCAACTAACACTTTCCAAATATAACATTTTAGCAAAATATGAAAATGAGTCAATACAGGAAAGAAACCGAAACTAAAGTGATCCAGCAACAATGGATGCACATATTTCACAAACCATTAGCGTCAAGAGAATAAAACATAACATTTACAATTATGCGAAAAAACAATTTTCCCAATTTCAAGCTCATTATTTACGACTCCAGAAAAACCGAGGGTTGGCAGTTGTAAATTCCACATAAATATAAACGTTGACTATGTCCCACAGCTAAAAAATAATAATTATAGTTTTATAACTTAGAAAAAATAAAATTTAAAACTTGAGCAAATGACTTTCCAATGTGAGTGAACTTTATAATTGAAACAGTCTAACATAAGCCTGTCAACATAGAAAACAAACTCTCAATGTTAATTCTTCTTCACAGCCACAAGGACACAAAGAAAACAAGCCATATTAAGCATCTACTTACAAAAACTCTAAGCATATTCCATCACCAGTTAAGCGAGCCTATCAGTTTTGAGTGGTAGGGGAGCTCTAAGGCCAACTATTGCATTTTATTTCTTCAAAGTTCAGATACTTCTATTTCCGACAATTCGACGGAAAAACGAAATTCCACTGTCGTTTCCTCTGAATGCTTTCAAGAGTGATGATAAGGACAGTGAAAAATCCAAAAAACATCCCCTTGAAAAGATCCCATGGGCATTTTATTCGGTGGATCACTGTCTGGCATATTAAAGTGAAACTGCGACACCTGTTACACTCTTGACACTTGTCCACACGCTTAAAACTCTTAATTCTCCATATGGCGAAGTCTTATAAGCTACCCTTTACCGAAGACACAAGTATCTAAACTAATTAAAGAAATATTATTGAAATTGCCTGAGCAAAAAAAACTTAATTTTGGACAAGTACATGGTGCAATTGAAGGTGGTATCCTCTAATGCGAAAAACTATCCATACGTTAAAAATAACACATGGACTCAAATAGCAAAAAAGACGACGCATCCTACGGTAACCGTGTCCGTGATCTTTTGATCTTTTCCATATTCCCTTCGTCACCTACAGCTTGTTAGTTATCGATTGTGAAAATTTTGTACTGCAATTTAGTTCCCTAAGATATATAGCAAACATCAACTTATACGTAATTTTTTGTATATGTATAATAACGTAAATAAATGCTGATGAGTATTTAGTGGCTGAAAAATGCATTTTTAGACAATAATTTTAGTATGGTATTCCATCAAAATTGGAACTT
>JASAND010012417.1:0-37213 GCA_030248195.1 Trissonchulus latispiculum
TGGTTCAGCTGGTTCCTGGTTCAAGCTAGTGGAGATAGTTGGAAGGCGGAAATTTTGCATGCAAAGCTTACTGGGCATGGGGAATTCACTAGTGGAATTTGTGATTGCTGCTGTCACAGTAATGGCAGCGTTCCCAAAAACTAGACGGAGGACAAGTAGGAAAAATGCTCCTTGCAGTCGCATGAAAAAGTTAATATGAGCGATGATGGTCAACATTTAAATGTGTCAACGACAAGATTTAAAATGTTTAATATGAGCCAACATCTAAATAAGTAGAGGACAAGATGTAAACGGCTAATATGAGCCGCTACGTTTCTCTTGGGCTCATATTGACGCTCATTTAGCTTTTGCTTACTTTTAATCAAATCCAACACTGAAATAGCTTGCATGAATAACGACGCATAAACATTAATTTTGCAAAGCTGTACGTAAATGTTTTCTTCTCCACCGCTACATCCAAGTACACATTTAAGGCCACCACATAAAGTCAACAAAACGAAACCGAAGTCCAATCTAATGAAGAAACGAAAATGTGGAACTTACACATGTGGTGAAAACTTGAGAAATCACATTTGAAGTTATCATCGCAATCATCACATTAATTCAATATTCCCAAGCCAATCAAATCGTTTATAAACACTGATGCTTATATGCCAACCTTAAACTGTATGTTTGCCATTTTAGTCGCGTCAATAAGAGCCCAAGAGAAACGTAGCGGCTCATATTAGCCGTTTACATCTTGTCCTCTACTTATTTAGATGTTGGCTCATATTAAACATTTTAAATCTTGTCGTTGACACATTTAAATGTTGACCATCATGGCTCATATTAACTTTTTCATGCGACTGCAAGGAGCATTTTTCCTACTTGTTGTATATATAGAGGTGGGGGAACAAAAACCAACCGCCAAAAGAAGGTAAGAAACCAACCCCGCCAAAACCCAACTTTGAGTGATAAGGAAGAGCTAGAGGCCTGAAATTTTTGCAAGTTGGCACGACCCATCCAAACTACCATACCAAATTTGAGCTAAATCAAACAACTTTTAGCATTTTTGACATTTTTAAAATTTTTGCATTTTCGACACCCCAAAAATTCAAAATTTATATATATACCTACCTATTTTTTGAAGTCTTGTGGAAAATTTTCCACAGCAGTTACACAATTCCTTTTGATAGTTTCTATGAGAGTAACGTCTGCTTGTTCCAATTCTTGGCAAGCTGTCAATAGAATTTCAAAAAATGGAAAAATAAAACCAAGGTTGGGGGAAAAACCTGTTGTTGGTTTTGTCGCTGAACTCCCAAAAATGGTTCTGAATTGCTGAAAAGACGTCCATATAGCAAGTTTAAAACGCTCTTTCACGTGAACAGCTCAAAATTGCGTTCGGACACGACAATTTTTTTGTTAAGGTCGCGAAAACCTCATTTTAGCGGATTGGCTGGTGGGCTGACCTAACCTGACCAAAAACCACGCTGGGACAAAATAAACCCGCGAAAGAAAACAAAACAAGATTTATTTTATTTCATCAAATTTCGAAAGATTTAAAATTTTTTTGCATTTTACCATTGAAACTGGCGAATTTGATGAAACCTATCCGGTTGATGCTGCAAATTTTGATCGTTTCTTTTCACCTATTATACGGAACATCGGGAAAATTAAAATGTGAACTCAGAGGCCGAATTTATTCATTTATTACATGCATAAAATCGCTATTATGAGCTTTATATATACCTTGTCCGCAACGTTGGGTTTGTTTTCCCATCGGTTGGTTTCCCCGATATTGCTTTTACCCCGGGTAGCAAAACATACGTACGTAGCTGATACAACTCGATGCTTTAATACCATATCAACAACTAATAACTACGTATAATAGGAATTAAATTGCCGAGTAAAGTATATATACATAAAACGCGGGTCTGGCGGCGGCAGCCCCCAGCAAAAATAGAAAATTTTTAAAGATTTTGGCTCCAAATCAGATTTCTCCAAGCACATTTTTTCAAAAATTTTTGCGTACTGTGGCACAACGGCCCAAAAATTTTTGCGTATTTCAGAAAAAAATAGCGTAATTTCGCAGTTTGTGGCGCAAATAAAAACCCAGCGCACTAATATGGACCAGTTTCGCTGAACAATCCTTATTCGCGAAAACTGCCCGGACTGATGCTGGTGGCAGTTCTTCAGTAACAGTGTACCAATTTGTGAGCATGGCTGTGCCGCTGCAACTATATATATATATATATATATACATATGTGTATATATATATATATATATATATATATATATATATTAGAGATGCACCGGGGCCGCCACTACCGGGGCCGGGGCCTGGAAATTGGGGGTCCAAATCGAAAATTTTCAAAAATTTTCTCGAAAATTTATATTTTACAATAATTTTTGATATATATATATACAAACGTTACTATCGTTGTTTTCATTCATATCGGCGGGAAAACAAACGATTTGTAACACTTTTTGACTTTCGAAAATTCAAAATTTTGGTCAAAAAATGTCAAAAATTTATAAAAGTTTCCTAATTTTTGGCCCCGGTCGGTCCCGGGGCCTGACCACCGGGGCTGGGGCCGGGGCCTGACTACCGGGGCCTGGCCCCGGTGCCGGGGCCAGGCCCCGGTGCATCCCTAATATATATATATATATGTAGTTGTGTTCGTAATACTTATATACGTAATAATTACATAATTAATACAGTTTAATTAATGCATATAATGCAACACTTAATATATACAACATGCAGTAACAATTCTGCTCTGGCAGCTCACTATAAAACGCTTCTTGAAGATATAAAGACTAATATTTCAAAATCAGCAAGCTCGCCTGGAAAGCTGACAAATTTAGAACTTAAGACAATGAAGGTCAAATGCGGAGCGGAGCATGCTTACCCGCGAATATGGGTTGTTCAGCGAAGCTGGTCCATATTAGTGCGCTATTAACCTAGTCCTCCTGGCATTTACAACCTGCCCCCTCCAATATTAACGTTTTAAAACCTAGTCCTCTGTTCGCTTAAAACCTAGTGTCACCCATACTGCATTTTTCATGCTCCATCGGAGCACGTTTATTTTAATCCTATTTTCTTTTTAAGGTTCTCAGTTGTAAAAAAAAGGTAAAGTGACCCCTGGAGAGAACTCCAACCTACAGAAGGTTATAGGGTGCCGGTGCTTATCTCCGGATTCACAGCCCGAAGCCAGGAGCGACAACAGCGGGGGTTCGAACCTAGGACCGTCAGATCTTCAGTCGAACGCCTTACCACTCGGCCATTACGGCACAAACATTACGTTCTCAGTTGAACTTAAGCAAAATGTTAAAATTTTATAAAAGCATTCCCCCAATAATTACGTATCTATTATATATATATATATATATATATATATATATATATATATATATATATATATATATATATATATATCATGGGGTAGCTCGGAGAGCACCCCATAATATGAGCTAAAACGGTCAAATGCAGCCTTTGAAAACGTTAATTAAGCAAAACTAATTAACGGTAAGGAGTTGAGAGCTAAAATTTGCATTTCTGAAATCTCCAGGCCAAGAGCTTTCGAATGATACCAAACTTGCCCGGAAAAAATGAACTTTGAAAAAATCGACTTTTCTGACCACTTTGTATGTGTGTTTTTTTCTGTTGTGTTCGTCCTTTACGCTTTTGTACAATTTTGTGTCCAACGGATTTTTCACATGGCTTATGGTGGTAACCTTTACCTATTATTATCTTGTTAGCATAACCATGAACCTGTTCACTATTGATTACTTTTGCCCAATTTTGCTCCTAGCGATTTTTACAGACTGTCAAACATGGGGTTGCGAAGCGTTTGGACTTAGAAATTTTTCGAGGCCCCAACATAGAAAATTGTCAAAAAGTCGTCTAAAATAGCGTTTTACGGCCATTTGGTGGTGCGCATATATAGTAAATCAGGGGCGCTGAAAACGATGAGCATATCGCCGAAACCGACGGATGTGACCCTCGGGCTGCATGGCGCCCGTGGTTCCTCGCACAGGGTCAAAGTTGGGAAAAGTCCCCAAAAACAGCTATTTTTGGCCATTTGGTGGTGCCCATATATAGGAAATCGGGGGCGCTGAAAACGATGAGCATATCGCCGAAACCGACGGATGTGACCCTCGGGCTGCATGGCGCCCGTGGTTCCTCGCACAGGGTCAAAGTTGGGAAAAGTCCCCAAAAACAGCTATTTTTGGCCATTTGGTGGTGCCCATATATAGGAAATCGGGGTCGCTGAAAACGATGAGCACATCGCCGAAATCGACGGATGTGACCCTCGGGCTGCATGGCGCCCGTGGTTCCTCGCCCAGGGTCAAAGTTGGGAAAAGTCCCCAAAAACAGCTATAGCAAGCTTAACAAAAAAAAAATCAAAATTCGGTTTTTTGGCTGGAACTTTCGCAAAACTAAACCAAATCGATTACTTTGAGGACCCATGGATAGGTCTTGGGCTAAGCTTTAAAACCACCCCAGTTTCGTTGCTCTACGACCTACCAGTAAGTAGCAGTAGATGAAAATGTGTGATTTTTTTTGTTAAAGGTTTAACAAAAAAAATCACCCGTTAACAAAAAAATCAGTGGCGGATCGGATCCCAGAGAGCAGCTAGCAACTTTTTCTCATCAGTTTTGGCTAGAGCGCACTAAATAACGTAGTTAGAACCCCAAACCGCTAGCCTAGTGCTCCAACTAAGGCAACTGACCCCGCCGAAGTCTCAGTGGTCACTGATGGCCCCCGACAGGTTCCAGTATGAAGTCTGGTGGCTCTAAAGTGCCGTTTTAAAGGCTAAAATGTTGTTTTTTCGTGTTTGTGAGTGATTATAACCTATTTCCAGGCATTTTGGCAGAGAAAATCAGAACTTCGTATGTTGGTGGGGTATGACCCACGGTCACGTGACCCCTGCCGGACCCTTCCTGACCCTCCAGGTACCAACTGGACAGTCCGAAGTGGCTATAAACATGTCCTAGGGGGTTTTCCAGGGCGCTGAATTCAAATCTGGCATTAGTTTTTAGGTAGCTATGGGCTAATACTGACTTCTGGGATCACGTTTACCGTCGGACGGTCCAGCCCCGGCTGGTTACCAGGTTGGCCTCCCAAAAGTGTCAGGCAACCTCAAAAACAACGTATATAAGGGTTTTCGAGGCTGCTGAGCTCGAATTTGACGTTAGTTTTGCTCTAGCTGCTGTTCTGACTTTAGTAACAAAATATAAAAATGATTTTTTATTTGTTAAAATTTTAACAAAAAAAAAATCACCCACCCCAGGACGGCTCAGAGGTCCGACTGGGAACTTCTATATATGTATCGATAGCCCACAGTCAGGACATGTCACATGCACAATATGGGTTGCCTAGGGTTTTCCCTTAGTAAATAGCAGCCGAAATTCGAACTTCGGTCATGAACGTTTTTGAGGTCACTTTTGGGTACCCTCACTTAAAGGTCTGCCCTGAACGCATGGAGAGGGCCTAGGAGCTCAAACTCACAGGCTGTAATGTCGAGATGTGTGGCTATCACCATGCAAAAATTTGGGTCTCTGCGACTTTCCTGTGAGTCAGGGTGGGGTGATTTTTTTTTGTTAAAATTTCGGGTGATTTTTTTTGTTAAGCTTGCTATATTTTCGGCCATTTGGTGGTGCCCATATATAGGAAATCGGGGTCGCTGAAAACGATGAGCATATCGCCGAAACCGACGGATGTGACCCTCGGGCTGCATGGCGCCCGTGGTTCCTCACCCAGGGTCAAAGTTGGGAAAAGTCCCCAAAAACAGCTATTTTCGGCCATTTGGTGGTGCCCATATATAGTAAATCGGGGTCGCTGAAAACGATGAGCATATCGCCGAAACCGACGGATGTGACCCTCGGGCTGCATGGCGCTCGTGGTTCCTCGCCCAGGGTCAAAGTTGGGAAAAGTCCCCAAAAACAGCTATTTTCGGCCATTTGGTGGTGCCCATATATAGTAAATCGGGGTCGCTGAAAACGATGAGCATATCGCCGAAACCGACGGATGTGACCCTCGGGCTGCATGGCGCCCGTGGTTCCTCGCCCAGGGTCAAAGTTGGGAAAAGTCCCCAAAAACAGCTATTTTCGGCCATTTGGTGGTGCCCATATATAGTAAATCGGGGTCGCTGAAAACGATGAGCATATCGCCGTAACCGACGGATGTGACCCTCGGGCTGCATGGCGCCCGTGGTTCCTCGCCCAGGGTCAAAGTTGGGAAAAGTCCCCAAAAACAGCTATTTTCGGCCATTTGGTGGTGCCCATATATAGGAAATCGGGGTCGCTGAAAACGATGAGCATACTGCCGATACCGTCCGAAGTGACCACTGGTCAGCATGGCTCCCGTGGTTCCTCGCCCGGGGTCAAAGTTGGGAAAACTCACTATAAACAGCGGTTTTCGGCGTTTTGGTTGGGGGCATATATTGTAAATCGACTACGCTCGTTTCAATCAGCATATTGCCGAAACCGATGGAAGTAACCACTGGTCACT
Organism: Trissonchulus latispiculum; assembly: GCA_030248195.1. Classification (NCBI taxonomy): domain Eukaryota; kingdom Metazoa; phylum Nematoda; class Enoplea; order Enoplida; family Ironidae; genus Trissonchulus; species Trissonchulus latispiculum. The sequence goes on from JASAND010012417.1 coordinate 6,498, forward strand.
ACGGCCTTTTTTTTACAAGCACTTTTTAGCATAGTTGTAGCAGTATATATAGAAAACAGGCTATTTTCACTGCATTTTTAGCGATTTTAGACCACTTTAGATTCACCCCCACTTTTGGGTTCCCCCCTCCCACTAGTGGGGGGTGGCTCCCCCCACTCTCCCCACCCCCACTTTTTTCGCCTAGAAAAAGCCCAGAGTAGTACTACAAGTACCACCATACTTTTGGTTCGAATTCGAAACTTCGGATTTTTGCACTAGGCGATAGTTACCGTGCGTTTGTTTTTTTCTCGGTGAATAACGCTTATTGGAAATGCATTTTACGGCTAAGTGTTGCAACGATGTGGGCATTTTGGCACCATACTACTATTATATGTTGGTAGACAGGATCCCCCCATGCAACCTTTTTTGGTCATTTTGGCACCTGGCCAATTTTGGCTCTGTGCCAAGGTCCCAAAGTCGGACTTTCGCTATTTTTCGCAAATTTTGGTCACACTTTTCTAGAACTGGGTAGAAGCTGGAGAGGTCTAGTATCTTTTGTTGAAAATTACCAGTAGGGGTGCATAAAAATAACGAGGGGGTTTTTTAATTTTGCTCCCTAGCTTTCAGGAGATGGGCCCAAACTTTGCATTTTATTGGCGTGTTTGGGCGAAAAGTTTCTAAGTCCCACTTTTACTAGAATTGGCCTAAAAGTCACTAAAAGTGCCGTTTTTCGGCCTTGGGGTGGTGCCCATCTACAGTAAATCGGGGTCTCTGAAAACGATGAGCATACTGCCGATACCGCCCGAAGTGACCACTGGTCAGCATGGCTCTCGTGGTTCCTCGCCCAGGATCAAAGTTGGGAAAACTCACTATAAACAGCTTTTTTCGGCGTTTTGGTCGGGGGCATATATTGTAAATCGACTACGCTCGTTTCAATCAGCATATTGCCGAAACCGATGGAAGTGACCACTGGTCACTATGGCCTCGGGGGCCTATTGACCACTGGTCAAATGGCCTAAAACAGCGTTTTTCGGCGTTTTGGTCGGGGGCATATATAGTATATCGACTACGCTCGTTTCAATGGGCATATTGCCGAAACCGATGGAAGTGACCACTGGTCACTATGGCCTCGGGGGCCTATTGACCACTGGTCAAATGGCCTAAAACACGTTTTTCGGCGTTTTGGTCGGGGGCAAATATAGTATATCGACTACGCTCGTTTCAATGGGCATACTGCCGAAACCGATGGAAGTGACCACTGGTCACTATGGCCTCGGGGGCCTATTGACCACTAGTCAAATGGCCTAAAACTGCGTTTTTCGGCGGCATATATAGTATATCGACTACGCTCGTTTCAATGGGCATATTGCCGAAACCGATGGAAGTGACCAGTGGTCACTACGGCCTAGGGGACCCATTGACCACTGGTCAAACGGCCTAAAACAGCGTTTTTCGGCGTTTTTGTCGGGGGCATATATAGTAAATCGACTACGCTCGTTTCAATGGGCATATTGCCGAAACCGACGAATGTGACCCTCGGGCTGCATGGCGCTCGTGGTTCCTCGGCCAGGGTCAACGTTGGGAAAAGTCCCCAAAAACAGCGGTGGGTGGGTCCTGTGTGGGTCAGAATGAGATCGAATATGCTGCCACGTACTCTACAACAATACCAAAAATGGAAGAAGACAAGTAGGAAAAATGCTCCTTGCAGTCGCATGTAAAATGCAATATGAGCTAAGGGCAGCATTTAAATACGTAAAAGACAAGAGTTAAAATACTTAATATGAGCCAGCATCTAAATGGGTAGAAGACAAGATTCAAAATGCTTAATATGAGCCAGCATTTAAATGTCTAAAAGACAAGATTTAAATGCTTAATATGAGCAGCTCGCTTTCTCGGGCTCATATTGACGCCACATTTACAGCCACTTAAATGACTCCTTCAAGGCCCGTTATTTTCGCCAATGTGACATGCGTCAAATTCCTATTTATTTGTCAAGTTGTCTAACCACAAGATAACTCTAAGCAATTTAATTAAAACAAACGCTTTTATTTCGAAAACGTATTACTTGTCAGCTTATTTCTGTTTTTACAGTCCAGCTCATCTTCTTTTTCAGAAGTCAGTTATAGCAAGCTGCCAGCTGAAATCGCACTAGTATGTAAGCTAAACTATATATATAACGTAATATAACAAGCGCTATAATATGCGGGGCTAGAGCTATAACGTTATTACGATTACGTGCTGAATAAGGATCTGACAGTTCCTGCAGTTGTCTTTATAGCGACTAATAGAGGCGTTTAGGTCAGGAGATGTGTATATACATTTTAGTCGACATTTCTTGACCCTCACTGAGTACCTTGAGGTTTACTTACAAGCTTGAAGGCGTCAATATGAGCCCGAGAAAGCGAGCTGCTCATATTAAGCATTTAAATCTTGTCTTTTAGACATTTAAATGCTGGCTCATATTAAGCATTTTGAATCTTGTCTTCTACCCATTTAGATGCTGGCTCATATTAAGTATTTTAACTCTTGTCTTTTACGTATTTAAATGCTGCCCTTAGCTCATATTGCATTTTACATGCGACTGCAAGGAGCATTTTTCCTACTTGTATATATATATATATATATATATATATATCCTGTGTCCCCCCACTCCACACCACCACCATCAGCTGGCGCTCTGGAGCCACCGTAATTAGTTTCAAGAGGCCGGGTCCATGCGATCTCCCCGACAGCAGAAAGGGAGAACCACCGGAACGGGATGTTCCTCTCATCACGCTCGAGAACGGACACGAGACAGCACCACCGACGCTCCAAGACCCCCGCATCACATCACACAGCTCAACGGCACCAGACAAGGAGAGAACCTTGTACCTGGTATTCGTTCGGTCCGCAATAGAATATTGCGGCGGAGGGTTGGATGCCCTGTGCTGCAAGCACCCATCTGGCAACTCTAGAAAAACTCCAATGCCAGGCCGCCAGAACTATTACCGGCTGCCTCCGCGCATCTCCAACTGAACTCCTTCAACTAGAAGCCAACCTCATCCCAGTCTGTCTACGCACCCAGCAGCTCGCCAGTTTTGCCTATGAAAAATCACGAAGACTGCCAGCGGATAACCCAAGGCGGGCCACGATTGTCCCACCGCAACAGCAGCAGCGAAAACTGAAGTCCCAACCCTCTTGGAGAGAGGAAGCTGCAAGAATCAGCAGAGAAGTTGGAATATTAGACCTAACTCCTGAACCAATCCTTCCGCCATCCTCCATACCACCTATCTCCAGGGTGCTGGACGCCCAGGTGAACCCAGAACTTGCCGGTCAAGTTACCAAGGCGGACCCTGTTGAGTTCAAGAAAAGATTGGCTGACCAAACTCTGGATTCGCTGCCTACACCCAGTCTAACCATCTGGACAGATGGCGCGGCTGTTCAAGGAACGTCAAGCGGTGGAAGCGGCATATTCATCACATTCAGAGACGGCAGAGAGCCGGTCAGACTCTCTTTCCCTGCTGGCCGCTACTGCTCCAGTTTCAGAGCCGAGCTGACAGCGGCAGCCAGATCTCTAGAGTGGTTACTGGAAAACTTGAGAACGATCCCCACTGAAGCCACCATTCTACTCTGCACCGACTCTCAGTCTTTGGTGAAGCTACTGCACAGTGGCCTGAGAGCTAACTTCAGCCGCCTTCTCTCCAGTGTGTGGTCCAACCTTCAGTCGCTCGCTGGAAAATTCAAAATCATTATCCAGTGGGTGCCAGGTCATGCAGGCATTCAAGGAAATGAAACTGCAGATAAACTGGCAGCGGAAGGCTGCAGCATGGACCAACAAGCTGTTCCAGTCGACCTAGAAACCTCCAAAGCGGCTATATCTAGAGAGCTACATAGCCGCTGGTACCGCGGCATTCTTCATCAACGGGGAAAGGAAATCTATCGTGGCAGGGGGCCTGTCCCGTCTCCCGTAGAGGCTGGCTTCACCAGGAGAGACAGGATAGTACTTAGCCAGCTGCGAACCGGTAAATCATTTTTGCTGGGGCAGTTCCGTAATGTGGTAGACCCTGTCCGATACCCGTCCCCATTGTGCTCTTATTGCCGAAATGGTGAGGAGGAAGATCTCGCTCACCTACTCCTGAACTGCCCACGGCACACCCAGCCCCGGCTCAAAAACCTGGGTCCCAACCCAACCCTGTCCTGCCTCTGGGACCAGCCGGAACCGGTACTCTGCTTCCTTCGTGATAGTGGACTCTTCCGAGCCCACCGAGTATAGGGGAACCCCCCTGATCGACCTCCGAAATCAACAACAACAACAACAAGCATAGGTGTACCAGGATACAGTTTGCCACCTCGATACCTCACCCACACGGGAAGGCCAGGGGCCCGTTGCATAAAAGTTATTACTAATAAATTATTAGTGATTAGTTGATTAGTGTAGCAGTTTGATTGAAAATAGCTAAAGTTGTGGAAGAGCCTGAGGGATATTCTATATGTCGTTTTGCAGCTTTTGAGATCATAGGTGTACCTTGAGAAAACGGTGGGGGAGGGGGTAGCCGACATTAGGGGGGTGGGGGGGGGGGGGGGGGGGGGGGGGGGGGGGGGGGGGGGGGGGGGGGGGGGGGGGGGGGGGGGGGGGGGGGGGGGGGGTAGGAAAAATCGAATTTGGGGGGGTAAAAAATTTTTTGGTCTAAAACTTAGAAAAAATTCGCAAATTTGGTAAAAAAGCGTTATTTCCAACTAAAAATCGAATTTCGAATTTTTACTAATTTTGAAGCAAAATTTCCAAAATTTTGAGGGGGGGGTCTGGCAAATTTGGGTACTGGGTGGGGGGGGGGGGGGGGGGGGGGGGGGGGGGGGGGGGGGGGGGGGGGGGGGGGGGGGGGGGGGGGGGGGGGGGGGGGGGGGGGGGGGGGGGGGGGGGGGGGGGGGGGGGGGGGGGGGGGGGGGGGTCTGGGATTTGGCCATTTGGGGGTGAGGTCTGCCTCCAAAATTTCGAGGGTGGGGTCGGCACTTTTCCATGTGGGGGGAGGGGGTCCCCCCCACCCCCCCCCCCAGGTACACCTATGTTTGAGATGCTCTAACAAACTATATATTCTAAATTGTTGTAAAATTAAAATGTGGACTAAGTAACCTTCAAAAATCGCGTTTTCCCTGATATATATTTGTGATTAGAATTATTGAGATGGAGAAAATTATGGAAAGGTTTGGCTATTTTTGAATTAATCACTTCATTATCTTCAAAATAATGCCGAAAACACCAAAATTTGTTGGTTCAATTAACAGCTTTGCTCATTATTACTGCTGCACTAGTCAACTTATCACTAATAATTTATTAGTAATACCTTTTATGCAACGGGCCCCAGAGCAGACCCCCCTCCCCATACATAGGTGTACCTGGGGGGGTGGAGGTGGGGGGAACCCCTCCCCCCAACCAAATGGAAAAGTGCCGACCCCACCCTCGAAATTTTGGAGGCAGACCCCACCCCCAAATGGCCAAATCCCAGACCCCACCCACCCAAATTTGCCAGACCCCACCATAGGTGTAACGGAGATTTGGGGTGGGGGAGGCTCCCCCCCAACATTTTCTGGGGGGGGGCCCCCTCTGGCGACCCCCCCCCCAGCCCTCCCCCAAAAAGTTTTTCATTTTTTATGCCAAAAATCGCATTTTCAGCCGTTTCTAATGATAAAAAACATCTAACCATAAAGTAATTTTAACAATAGACAGTGGTTTTAAACTCAAAAACTTGATTGCCAACATGTTTCCAAGTCCAAAATAAGAACAATATTGAGTCATAAGATCCATAATCATAGGTGTATATACCTTGAGAAAACGTTGGGGGAGGGGGTAGCCGAAATTAGGGTGGGTGGGGTCAGCCGTTTTGAGGTAAGGTGGGGTCTGGAAAAATCGAATTTGGGGGGGTAAAAAATTTTTTGGTCAAAAATTTAGAAAAAATTCGCAAATTTGCTAAAAAAGCGTTATTTCCGACTAAAAATCAACAATATTTCTTCATTTTTTCTCATTTTTTCGAAAAAAATAGGAATTTTTAGCAAAAATGGCGAATTTTACCAAAAAATTTTGAATTTTTACTAATTCTGAGGCAAAATTTTCAAAATTTTGAGGGTGGGGTCTGGCAAATTTGGGTGGGTGGGGTCTGGGATTTGACCATTTGGGGGTGGGGTCTGCCTCCAAAATTTCGAGGGTGGGGTCGGCACTTTTCCATTTGGGGGGAGGGGTTCCCCCCCACCCCCCCCCCCCAGGTACACCTATGTTTCAGATGCTCTAACAAACTATATATTCTAAATTGTTGTAAAATTAAATTAATATATTAATGTACTGTACATCGAAAAAGGACAATTTTAGCTAAAGAACTTCGGTACAGTTTAGGGGTAATTTCAGCTTTTGGTGGGGGTCACTCCTCCGAGCCAAATTTCGACTTTTTACTCCCCATCCCCCAACCCAAACAGGTGGTCATGGTACACCTATGGACGTAAGATCGTGAGAAAATGGTAGCAAATCTCTGACAAAGTTTTCATGCTGACTACAACACTCATATATGTTTGTTGTTTACAGTTCACCGACTATTCTATTAAATATGTCAATTTTATGATACCTCTATTTTAATCTGACAACGGCTTCGGTTTAATCTGCAAGATTGTGTTGTTGTTAGGTGGTGTAAAAAGATTGATTAATAGTTGCCAAGCAACTAACCCTCTGAATAACTGTCAGATGACTACCTCTCATTATTTGGCTGTATTATTCTGCAATATTTTACACTTACAACTAAAAGCACAAAATGTCAGTGAATCGTCAAAGAAAGATCAAGAGGGTAAGCGTTCTGAATATCTTTTTCCAATGCTTTAATTATTTAGCCAATATTCAGGAGATTCTATGGGGTAACTGCAATCAACTTATAGTGGCTTTGGCTTGGGTTTCTGGGCATTGCTGTATTCTCCGTTTCTGCGTTTTCCATGATTCAGATTTCAGATGAGAAAACCTGTATTGAGTTGTTTTGTCTTCTTCAGGATTGATTTTCTTTTAGGAGTTTTTTTCGAAGTATTAAGACGACACATGTCTCTTACAAAAATATGCGTGGAAAGCTGTGGCCGCTTATTCGCCTAACAACAGAATGATTATCAAGTGTTCATATTTTAGATACAGCAGAAAGAATACCTAATAATGACGTCAATTTGGGTTATGTGAACTTGGCTATTTGTCCATGCGACGTGCAGAAAGGAGCTTGCAACCATAACTGCGCCTGCGATGCTGTAATTTTACTAATCTTTTATTTCATAGCGTGTATTTTTGCATTTTCCATTTCCTGGAAGAGTTGTTGTTCGTTGTTTACTCAATTAAATACTCAGCATAAAATTATATATGATAAAGACCACTTAAATAATTTAAGGTGGTAGTACTACTACCGGGGTGGACTTTGAACAGATACTGTGAACTATAAACTTAATCAATCGCCTTGAAATTTGGCAAATTTGTTCTTTATCATGTTTTGCATCAAATGAGTATGGCTACTACATTGCGGGGGCTGGCTTGCTGTCTACACAAGAGGAAATGTATTAAAAGTTTTGAATTTAAATATCTCCTTCATTCCTATGTGAATGTGTTTGAAATTTTCCATGCAAGGTTTATTAACTTATACACTCAGGCGGTTTTTTAGTTTTTCGTAAAAGTGCATTTTCGATTTTTTAGCTTATTTTGAAATATTGTAAATTCACTCAGGCGGTTTTTTAGTTTTTCGTAAAAGTGCATTTTCGATTTTTTAGCTTATTTTGAAATATTGTAAATTCCATATCTTGCCCACTTCTGCGTTTTTTCGAAAACAGAGAAAACAGCCTGAGCGTATGCAGATATAAGACATGTCTGGAAAATGTGGTCAAGTTTGTGAAGCAGTGATAAGAAAATCAAAAACAAAGAATTCGCAACTTTTCATTGTTTGCTTTGGGTTTACGAATTCTTTATGCTTTCAATCAGCTGCATAGTGTTTTTTGTTGAATAAAATACACATAAGTAACACAAGGACAAGCTCTAAAATCCAATAGATTTAAGTTTGGTATAAGATGACCTTACATTACTATTATTAATTATTATTACATTGCTTGTGCAAACGGTCAACGTAAATTAGCCATATGTAAAGTCATCTGGGCCTCCGCAGAAACGTTTCTAGCCAGTGTCAGCTCCCGTGGCTGTATCACGCGCCATCCAACCCAGTTTTCTAAGTGTACAGCGGATAACACGGACTAGTGAGGCCCTTAACCTCCGATCGTTGAGCATCCCCAAATCTCGTACGTCCTCCCACCTCCACTCCTACCTCCCCCGGTTTTTCCGGCTCTGGAACCAGCTCGACAATGAAACCACCTTTGCCACCACGCTGGACGAGTTCAAGAAAAGATGTGCGGTAGAACTGAGGATCATGCTAGGACAAGCCACTGGCTTTCTACCTAAACAAGTAAACAAGTAAGTATCTGTAACTTTTGATGGAAACCACGTACAGAAGAAATATGCACATCATTTTAAAGCGTGTTTTGTGCTCTTTCACATGGTAGAGTAAAATTTAATATATGAAGCTTAAAGAAAATTTTGATTATTTGCGCATGCGCGAAGCCACGGTGGTAGCTAGCTAATTATGCGCTTTCTTACACCAAGAATTTGCCCAAAAGTAGCTTGCCAACCAGACTTGATTCACCAAATTTTTGACAAGATTGCTTCATCCATACAAACATTACGTAGGAAATCCCGGTAGTGGTACTACCACCTTAATGATTATTCAGTCTGACTTGCAGGAACGTAAACAGAATCGTTGCTCAAAACCTTCAAAACTTAATTTGGCGGTTACATTATCGGGATTATAGATGTAAAATTTAGACCGATTGCTCAATTTTAAAGAAATCCCAACTGAAGCTACTTCGGTTGGCGGGTCGTGTTTTGACAAAATTGCGGCAGCTAAGACCACGTGTTGGCTAGCTACCATTACGGCTAAAAAAATCGAAATTTTACGAAAGCTTCAAATAATAGATTTGAATTCACTTGGCGAAAGAGCGTAAAAAGAACTTTATGATGTGCATATCTCTTCTGTACGTGGTTTCAATCGAAAGTTACAGGTGGTTGAATATATGGTAAAGTTACGTTGACCATTCCCACTGCGTATGGCAAAGCAAAAACTAATCGTTCGAAATTGAATTCTACAGGATATTTCATGATGCTTTTGTGTTGGACTTGTTTATTATTTTATGAAATACGATATGCAACTTATTTAAAGCATAATATATGCGCAAAACAGAAGAATTTTCGTGCAAAATTTTCCAAATTAGTTTTGTCATAAATGCTTCAACCAAAGTTGCTCTAATTTTCCATGTACGTTTATTGAAATATTGATTTTCAAAGTTTTTGAACATTAATAAATTCTCAAACTTGCTGAAATCGAGAAACTGAAAAAATTGCCCTTGCGTTAGGTTTATTTATACATGTATGCAAAATTTGAGCTAATTTCATTCAGCCGCCAATGAATGATGCCGTTTTAAAAATTTAAAATAATCCCTGTTGTGTAGGTCACAAGACAAATTATTCAATTTCTGCAATCGGCTAGTATTTAACACCAGCTACCACCGCTAAAATTTTGAAATGGATTGGTTGAAAAATGAATTCAGGAGAACCGCTCTCGGTATTATGCAAGCGCCTCCTTAAAGTTTCCTTCCGAGTTAAGGTTTGTTATCCGAATTAATTTCAATCAATTTCTGGAAAAACCTTGTACCAGGCAAAATTTTTCTTCCTCGGACACGGTTAAATTTTCACTGGATTTATAGTAGATACGATTTTAGTTTCGGAGATATCTACTCCGAACTTTTGACCATCATTTACACCCGATTGCACCAAATGTGTTTAAAATCTAATTAGCTAAATTAGATTTTAAACAGATCTTAAATATATTTAAGTGAACAGAGCATTGCACCAACTTAAATATATTTAAAATCTGTTTAAAATCTGATTACCTATTGAAACCTAATTAGATTTTAAACATACCTCATACTATGTTTAAAATCTGTTTAACGTGAAAATCTAGCAATTTCAACAAATTTTCTGGGAGTTTTCACGGAATTTTTCTCCATTATTTTTCTTGAGCGACTAATTTAGTTTGTGTATTTATATACAAGTAAGAAATCTAATAAATTTAAAATTTGGAGAGATTTATTTCCTTGTATAAGTTTGCAAAGACACAATTTTTGGTTGATGTAATAGCTTACTAAATGAAATCCTGAAAAAAGCTGCATTCATAACTGTTACTGATAAAAACAGTAGGTTGCCACAATTTGTTACCATCAAATAAGCAAAATCGTATCTTTTCTGACAGTCAAGCTAAGACTAATCTTAGCTAACCTAACTAAGAATGTAAAGAGAAAGAAATAAAGTTTTGAAAACACGAATAATTAGATTTTAAACAGTTTCACACTATCGTGACATTAGTATTTTATCATTGGACAGAGGTGCAACTTCAAAGCTGCCGCTCGGTGTCTGATAGGCTGTTTTAGTCACGTGACCCTTAATTAGATTTTAGTAAAACAGATTTTAAATAGAAGTTAAAAAGATTTTACGCAAAAACATTTTGGTGCAATAGAAAATGTGTTTAATGTTAAAATCTTTCTATCTAATAAGATTTTAAGATAATTAGATTTTACGTAGAAACATTTGGTGCAATCGGGCGTTAGTCTTTTTATATTTTTTCAGAAATCCAAAAATATATGCAGCGTGTGGCTGTGTCAAACCGAGCTTGCTCTGCTCACCGATTTCACTGTTGAATTTACCATAACGTATCAAATAAAACTGTCAAAAATTCAATTCATAAGGGTCATAAGCTGAGAGAGGCGGCCGCAAGATTAATCAAATTTAGTAATTCCTGTAATAATTGCAGTAATTCCAAGAGTTTCCACTAAAACTTTTCTAATTTATGCAGCGTGTAGGGCTGTGGCTGTGTCAAACCGAGCTTGCTTTGCTCACCGATCATACTGCTAAATTTGCCATTGCGTTACACTTTAAATAGTTCACTGTAAAATTTACCATTGCATTAAATTACATTACATTAAATAAATTAAATTAATTAAAATAAATTAAATTACCTTAAACAAACTGTTTCAAACTGTCAAATTCACACTGTGGGGACATAAGCTGGGAGGGGCGGCAAATCCCAAAATTTTCCGCAGGGAACAGCGATTGCTAAAAAAATTCCCCAGGCAGACTGTTGAATGACTAAACTATGAAAAATCTCAAGAGTTCCAATCTTCAAAAACAAATTTAGTAATTCCTGTAGTTGCTACTGGAACCTTTCTGAGCGAGCGACGAAATAAAAATTTTATTATACGTATATTTGGCTTATCTTGCTTGTCAGTTAGGACAACATTTAAAAACACATTTTATCAATAATTTTGTACATTTAGTGTTGCGCGAATCGATGTACATTTTGAAGAAAATGTGCGCGAATTGTTGTACACTTTCTTGCTCAGCGCGAATCAAGTATTTTATAAAGCCGCCGGTAAATGTTTGCCATGCATATTTCAATTTTTTTCCAAAATATATAAAGTCAAATTTAAGCTTCCACGGGTTGCCTAAGTTGTAATAAATAGCACTATTGCTGCAAACTATTGTTTATCACTATTTTTGTATGCCGGACTTTCACCGGGCCGACCGGACCTATAACGGGCTTGGGGCCCGGCCCGGTCGGTTCAGCAGGCCCGTTCCCAGGCCCGGCCCTGGAAATTTCTTAACGGAACATCTCTATATGCGGCTCCCTAATGCAGACGACAAACCGGAAACAACAAACAATAATGACGGAGAAAGGACAAAACCAGTTTATTGGTCACTTAAATTGTAATCTTCGTTACGATTTACTTCAAGTTGACCGTTTCAAATAGCTGTACATGGGTTAAACTCGATAGTTGAAGCACGCGAAATGACCATATTAGCTTATTACGCTGACTGTTACACCTTTTTAGCCTTGTTACATTTGACTTGTTGTCTTGTTGCATTTGTGGTCCAATTTTCTTGGAACCTTCAGAAAATACACTGGATATGATTATAAACTTCCTGTAAAAACGCCAGTTTCATGTACTGTGCTGTACTGCTTTATGTGCTTGCATGTTCCGCGAGAAGCAAAAATTGCGATTCTGCAAAGCAAAAACTATATGTACAAAATGGGTAGCCGAAGCCTATGCACATTTTAATGATCATTAAGAGTTATACAAACTGTTAGATGTCGATCTAGCTGTTACAGTTTGGAAGCAGAATTTTTTGAAACTTTTCGTAGTAAAAATGTTGAGAAATTTACTGAAAACAAGATTGTTTAAAATGATCAGGAGGACACTACAAGCGTAGCTATCTGTCCAAACTGATTCCATTAGAGCTTTCTATACTGGTCAAGCCAAGATCAAAAGATTGCTCGACAACCAGTCATGGATCTGTAAGATACTTTTAAAATAAAATAATATTAACCCAAAATTTAACATAAAATATATAATTGCATTTATGCACTCTTGTTTTTACGTTGACGGTAATCAATGAATTGTGAATGTTTAGGATTGCAGCAGTAGTCAAAGAAGAACATTTGAACTACAGTCTGATAATTTAATAAGGCCATTTTCGAAGGACTGCCGATATCGATCGGTTGGATCAATTAGCTGGAAGTTCCTCTGTGTGCAAAGATTTAGTACACCAGTTTTAGGTCATGTTAGAGCCAAGCAAGATCACGTTCGTGCCGTTACTGACTTTAGCGATGTAGTTCAGAGAGAAAAGTTGTTAGCTTTGCCAACATTTGGCAGGTCGTTGTCAGTTCCTGTACGATTTCCAAAGTCCGAACTTGAATATGTTCGCGGAATGCCAATTTTACTTCAAATACGACTACGAAATCGAATTGAACTTTCCTCTCTAAGCATACCAGGACCAACTTTAACGGGGCGTTGTGGATTATCAACCATTGTCTCTTTTCTGACGAATGTTGAACACGTCTGTAGTTACGTGGTTGATCGACAGGGTTGCACTGGAAGTGCAGAACTCAACGCCCAGTATCTGCTTCATACATTTACTCTTGGAGTTAGCCAACAGGCAGTTGGTGTAGTTCGAAGTCCAGCTATGCCAGGGGCTGTAGCAAAGCTTTCAGTTATTTATCTGTGTGAACGATTTACTGCAAATCTAGGATTACCTAAACGCTTGTTCGAAACTGAGGATATGGAAAACAGATGGATCGATTGTACCGCGAGCGTTAGAAACTTAAATCCCGTATTTTTGCAAGAAAATCACACCTGCTCAAGACTTGTAACCTCAGTTCATTACAGTATATATTGGAACAGCAGCGAAATCAGTTCAGTAGATGCTGTCGTTCGACTTTCTGATGTCAAAATTGACACTAGTGTTCCTGTCAAGCAGACTATTAAAGTGGAATATTTTCATTCCAACTCACAGGAATGGAACTCGGACCCTGTCAGTCAAATTCCGAGATCTGGTAATCCTGGTTACTTGAATGGTAAGCCTTTAATTGGAGGAATTGCGACCGGCGACCAGAACGTGATTAATCCAATCATTGAATACTCTTCTAAGAACAGCATGTTTTATTGGGTCGCAGGTAAGAATGATGTTGAAAAAGTTTGATCTATATAATTCCTAGTTACTGAGACCAACTAAATTTGTAAACTACTTTGGAGCTACTAGCTTCGTACAATTTAGCATAATCATTGTTTCCACTGACCACCACTCTTGGGCAGTGGAAGGAAGGACGGGGAGGACCACCTGCACAAAACCTCTTCCAATAATTTTGTTTACTGAAACTTTAATACAGCAATAATTACAGATCCCCCACAGTCAATCAACCGTACACAATCAACCGTACATTCCATAGCTTATACAAATATTGCATACGAAATTACGAAATTCCAAGACCGCCGGCAAAAGATTCTGATTAATTAATCAAGGCACTTTACTGTCGCTCTAATTTTTTATTTGTTATTAACGAAATAAGCATTGGGAAGTGGAAAGCTAAACAGAACTCAAACGAAATGAGGCATAGAAAAATGTCATCTTAAAAGTTCTAAATTACTTTGACAGATTCGGAATCTCTAATAATTCAGTCAGAATCATAAGCATAAATGCGTTAAACTATATACTGTCAGCACGTAAAGAGAAAGTGTAAAGAGCATAAAAGCATCAATTAACAATAGAATCCCTGATAGGACTAAGCACAAGTGATTCTTGATTAATATGCTTGAATTTTAATTTTAGGTGCGGATGGCTTTTGCGAAACTGCCAATATGAAAAAAATTTTATTTCGCGAAAACATTGACACAGCTTGCTGGGTAGCTCCTTCATCAAACATAGTGGACTGCAAGAATATTAAGTAAGTAATAACCAACAGTATATACGTGTATAATATACCAGTAGTGATACTTACGCTAATTGGGTTGTCGAATTTTTAAAAAACAAACCGACTGTTTATTTATTTATTTATTGTGTATTTACTTGTTTGTTTATTCTTTTACTTATTTATTTATTTATTTCTTTATTCAAATGATCAATTTAAATATTTATTTATGTATATTATTGGTAAACAATCATCATCCGTTTTCTCGAGATTGATTGGGCAGAAATAAAACTATGCATGAGGCGAGAGGATAACTTGAAGTGGAGGTCACTAAAAGCATTAACTAAAAATAAAAATAAAGTGTAAATATAGCTAAATATTCATATGCGTTGTATTTTAATGAGGCATGTTTTATTCTAGTGAGTGGATTACAGAAAGCTTCTCAAGATTGACCAATGTAACCTATGTTAGCCGTTTCGGTGCTCTGCATAGCATGGATCGTCGAAATTTTGTGAAAGTAGTTAGGTGGGACATCGTCTTGAATTGATTCAAGATCTTGATTTTATGGTTTTAAGCTTTTGTAATTTGATTTAGTATCGATTTAGAATATATATAAATTAGTGCCGCACGAATTCACCTGCGTTTTAAAGCAGTTTTGCAACCAAGTTAGGGACTTTGCAAAATTTGGCTACTTCATCTTGGCTATGTATTTAGCTAATAGCTTTCCGTGCGTCAAACTAAAAAATGAGAACCCATCACAAGTTTCAGCAATTGTTTGCCTAAGGTATTGGTATCGTTTTGTGTAGTGATTTTTGGAACTTTGAAAATTTTTTGAAAACTTTGGTTTTTGGAAAGAGTTTTATGCATCCTTTTAAAGTTTATAAATGAGAAAGAAGAAGCTTCAGTCCACCCACAAGAGTTTACGAAACTAGTAAAACTAGCAAATATCTTCTGACATACCAGCTAAATATAGACCATCAATTTCTCAAAACTGTAGAATCTGCCAAAATGTCTTTTTCTGTCATGACATGAAGGACATGTGAGCCGAGGGGCATGGGATTTAGCATAACAGATCTAAATGCTCCAGAAACTGCGACAAATTTCGCAACTTCGCATTAAGTTTTTCGCATCTGGAGACGTTAGCTCAAACCAAGAAAATGTCCCTCCGCAACTGTGCAAATTTTTGTCCTGTTATAAAGCATGGGGATCCATCGGTTAATTTTTGGGAAATCGAAGCTCAAAACATACTAAATGGAAGTTTTCCAAAATTGTTTTTCGGCCATATCTCTAGCTTAAGGTAACGAACTCTAGCTAATCGGCACTGATTAAATCTGTAATTAGACTCGATTGAGCAGAAGTATCCAAAACTGTCCGTAAAGATTTGGCCATCATTTTGACGTTACTGACTTCCTCAAAAGTGCCCAGTTTTCGACCTCTAAAATCGTTTTTGGCTTTATATTATGTTTTGACCACTAGAGACAGCTCAATGATTGCAAAAGCAAAAATGTTTATTTCATTGCCAATTTTTCAGCCATAACCAATCCGGGGTGTATACTGAGAGAATAACAACAACCAAAAATTTCTTATCACTTAAAATGTGGGGCTGGCCCAAACATATGTTTGGATAGTTTTTAACCACATTCATAAGGAATTGAGCCTGTAAGTTATACAAACCAAATTATAAAACTACGAGGCATTTCCCAGAATATTAATGATCACAAACCAATAATCTTAAAAATGTCTTCCATTTTCATATAGGATGTAGGATCAAATCTACATAAAGCGATACCATCAACTCATATTATGCTATCTACTGCTTGAAATCTGTCTACCAAAAGTCAATTAATATATTATTACTGCTAATTTCGACAACTCTGTACTGAAATGTCCTACAAGATGATCTTCTATTTTTCGTTACATATGTCTATATCTGAAGAAATAATTTAGGGATATTGCTGAACTAACAGATACAGCAACGACGACAGCCGCTTCAAATCTTCCAGTGTTGATGGTTCAACGTCGGGAAATGAACTTACCACATTCTTTGAATCAACATTTAGTCAGACCTAAGCGGATGAAGAGACAGGTTTCAGATCAAACTGTCTGCCACAATATTCCAGCTCATATGATAGTAACAATTCTTTATGCCGAGACTATTACTTCATCCCTCATGAAGCCTGTTCATGAAATAGTGGGAGTTGCAATTAGGTTAGCTACTGAAATGTTGTTTACTGCAACACAGTGTAGTTTAAATCGCAGTTTAGGTTATTTAGAATAGAAGACATTATGCACTAAGCATAAGAAAGAGATCTTCTTCAAGCCATTATAGATGACTTTTGTTTGCTTGGATTTCTGCCGGTGGCAAATGCATCCATCGCATTTCAGCGGTATAGTTAGTTTGCAACCAAATGTTGGTAATTATGGGTTGTAGATTCAAGACATACAATTGGACATTAGCTGGAGTTTCATCAAGAAAACTTTTGAGATTATCTGTTGGATTTCAGAAAAACCTACCAATTCCAGAGAGGACAACCAAGCGGTAACTTACTTTGCCTTGCCTATTAATCTTGCTCACTAATTAATTAACTTACATGCTATTGTGTGCTATGCTTTAATGCTATGCTGAAATTTCTACTTAAATTTAAGCATACCTCCAGAGAGTAAACTAACTATGTAAGCTGCACGTATGTTATATTGTTATTTTATTCGTTATTCTAGTCTTCCATTTATCAATACAGACTATCTACGAAATGAGGTAATCTAATATGAATAAAAACAGAGGTAGCCCAATAATTTTCTTTGCCTAAATATACCATTTGTACATGTTCTTGAAAATTCACAGTGTTTCAACATAATTTGTGACTTATAAATTTCAGATACTATCTTAGAGATGATCACAGAGACCGTTGTCCTTCTTTAATTACCTGCTGGGATGAACTCTTTTATCCGTTCTCAGCACTGCAGCCCGGATACGACTTGTCTTACGCTCTTACTGTTGGGCTTAGCATTGTATTTGCAACAGCAGCCGCTTATGCAATAAGCCAACCATTTCTGCTGTATTGAATATAATTAGTACTTCTTCCATTTGCTATATGTTTTTGATGGGCTGCTTTCATACCTGGACGGGAGGTCAAATTTCACTGACCCTTGTGGAAGCAAATTTGGGTACCCCTTGTGAGAGCGATGCTTCTTGGGGGTACCTTTGAAAGCGATTTTTAAGCGATTTTTGCCAGTTTTTAACATAAAACAGCGATTTTTTTTAGCCAAAACACATTTTTCGGACGTTTTTCTTAGCAAAAAGGTGATTTTAAGCGAAAAATTCCGGCGAAGCTGGAAAATTTTTGGAACTTTCAGTCGTAAAACCTATTTTTTGGGCAATTTTCTTACCCCTTGTGGCCAATTTTCTTACCCCTTGTGGGAGCAATTTCGTGACCCCTTGTGGACGACTTCGCTGAGGGGGGAATTCCCCCTGTGACGTTTGGTCTTATGAGCTCGTGCGTTTCTCTCGAAATAAAGACCCGACTTCGTGTAATTTAGGAAAAACTAGATGCAGGTTCAGGTCTGAGGTGTATGATGTCAAAATCTTCCTGACAGTATATTCTCCTACTCTACTTCCTCTGTAAAAGATCACAAAAGTTAGTTTACTGTTTACTGTCGACCCCACTTCAACTGCTGCCAACCGGTTTCCAACAGAGACTTATATAGTGCAATCCAATCGACAAAGCCAACCCTACACATCAGTAGAAAACAAGTAGAGCCCAAAAAGGGCAGGATTCCTCAGCCGAGAGTTGTTTGATAATAATTTCTTGCTGTATGTAACTTTCATCCCAAGAGAGTATTTGACAGAAATTTAAGATTTATTTATTTAAGAAATTTAGTGTCCAGATCCCTTTTTAGCGGGATGCCCAGATGCGAAGTTTGGTAGAGAAGTTTTAGCTTCGTGTAGCTAGAATTCGAAAGATGTTAACTGAGAAGATGGTGCTTGAGCTCAGGACATTACATATGTAATGAAGTTGCTAGGAGCCGGAGTCAAAAATCGCTCTGCTCTCCGGTCTAGTGTCAGAAATCGCTCTGCACTTGATTACACGGAAGGTCAGCACGTCCACTTAGGAAAGTAGACTTAGGCACCGGATCTCCGAAAGGTGGTGTTCCAAAATCAGAGATTCCCTGCAGCCAACCTTTGTAGGGGTCTTCCTTGTGAGTTCGTTTGTTGCACTGGATTCCAGCCGATAGGCAAGAGGGGTCAGCACTTGCGCTGATTTGATCGCTGGATTGATGATGAGTCTTCTGCTTCCTGACCAGAACTTACCTTTGAGTAGTCCTGATCCAATCTTTAGGCTAACGCGCCTGACTTTCAGAGACAATCGCGCCTCTCTGTTAAACTCTGAGACTCTAGGTCTGACACACCAATTATTTATTAAACTTATTACAGGTATTATGGGTACACTCTTTGGCAAGATTACAAATTACAATACAAGATGCGTTACTAACAGGGGTCGTTACAAACTGTGCAAAACAGGTACAATTACAGATAAGTACAGTATACAATTTACTGTACCAGAGTTGCCAGTTACCCTCTTTAAGTTATTATTAATATTATCCTAATTTAGGATAATATTGCCCAAGTTATAGGTTTAGTTAGGGACAAGGTTCAGTGGTACCTCTTCTTCTTCCTTTTCTCAAACTCTGTCTTTACTACCTAATTATTACACTGTCTCCAACTCTCGACTAACCAAGTACCTATATGCTTTCTCGTGCGCCTATATGCTTGTGCTGTGCGACTCTTTATCCGTCCTACACACGGATTATCAAACTACAAATCAGCAAACTACAAACAAACAATTATTAACTAATATAAACCTGGGGTCGGTCTATGGGTGAGTCCCCGAATCGTTGGACACTGCTTTCCCGAAGGTCGGCTCCAACACCTAGACAGGGTTACTGTACGGAACTGGATTTTTTGAGGAAATAGAGAAAATGGGGAGTCACCTGGTTCTGCCCTACTTATTCCTGATTAATGAAAATTAAACAACTACACAGTTCAACGAATCTACGGCTTCTTCTTCTTTGCAGGTGGGGATTGGGCTCTTAGGCCAGAGACACGGGAGAAACGCCTCCCGACTTAAAACTGATGACAAAAAGGGTTGAGTTCATGATGAGGTCGAAATGAAGAAATAGTGTTTTAGTCCTTTTTCCAAGTGATTAGATTTAGGCCTTTCGGTTTCTGGTTTAACCTCCCACTTTGATCAGGCGGTGCTACGCTCGCTGTCTCTGTCTTAATCCGCTACTCGGCAATACAAGCCGTCTATGTACCTTCCAAAATGACTGGTCCTGATTATCTGACTGACTGACTGATACTACTGATCCGGACTTCTGCGGTCCACTACTGAGCACTACTTCTGATCATCTGAGAGACACAAGACTAATGATCCACGGGCAGTTCAGATTCGGATAGAGCAGCGTAGCTTCGTCTCCGCACCTGAATCAAATGGGTTAAAACCCATTAGTACAAGATTATGGTGCGGGAATCGAACCCAGCAACCATTACTCGTTCCTTTGCTTTCCAGGCCCAAAATGCGCATTTTGGGCCCATTTGAACTTGCAACTTGAAGAATTGACTAAAAACCGTTGGTTATTGCCTGTTTGACAATATTAACCGTTTCTGGTAACTTCTTGTCACCAATTGGGCCTTCCTGGCCTCTGCTAACTGGTATTATCGGAATTTAGCTGAACTTGCCGCATTTTCGGCTTGAACGAAGTGATTCGTAAGGTTTCCACCTTGGGCCCGGCTGGGCCTGACTGAACTGGCAATTAGACGAAATGTTCTTGATAAATGTACAAAACCTGTGCTGTTTGCAACCTATATTTGGACTTACTTCGCTTCTGTCCTTTCCTTGGCCTTCTAGGGCCATTTTTGGGCGTAAATTGCGTCGATTCCGACCAAATTCTGCACGATCTTTAGAGCAAACCATAATGCTGACAAATATTAATATTTTCGGCCTGTGTTCGGCCTAATTTTGTTGATTTGTCACGGGAAATGGGTTCATTTCCCGTGACCCAAGGATTACTTCAAATACATGTACGAAACTGGACATTTTGAAGTGCATTTCTGATATTGGAAGATGGTCATTTGTTAAATACTTATAATAATTGCCCTAACTAATGCCTACCTACCTATTTATGCTAACTAACTAAAACCTACGTGATATTAATGTTAACTTACAATTACCTGGTGTTTTTAACATAAAGTCCTTAGTAATTATTTATTTGCAGGTTTGGAACTGAAATAACAGACTTAAAATGAAACCTACTGGCTGACTGTGAGTGAGTTTTTTGCATGTAATTAGCTTTTAGTCAGTTTAGGCAAAAAGGCAAAAACTCACTCACTCACTGTCTCAGCAGCCATTCTACGCAGTCCCAATTTACTTCAGAATTAGGGCAAAAATATGCAAAAATATGCAAAATGTGCCGTGCCGGCCGAGTGGTTAAGTCGTTCGACTTTGGATCCGATAGTCCGAGGTTCGAATCCCCGCTGCCACAAGGCTTTCACAAATCCCCTTGAGCAAGGGACTAAGCACATATCGGTTCGCCGTGGGCTCTAGCCAACCCAGCTATCCATCCTTAGTTGGTCGGTAAATGGGTACCACTTATGTGGGAAGGTAACAGGAGACCGTGTAGGGCATCTGCCTTGAGGAGCTGGCCCCTCCTCCACGGTTGTAGTCATTATTCGAGGTGACACTCCTGGCTCAAGGGCTGTGTATCCGGGGATGAGCACCGGCACCCTAGACCCTGACAAGGGTAGGAGAATTCTCCGGGGGTTACCTTTACCTTTTACCTTTTTTTTATCAGACAAAGGGGGTTTACATGGTATGCCCTCATTCACGCTCACAATCACACACTTTTGGATTCGCAATTCACACTGCACAAAAGAGGCTAACCTTGAAACCTCACGCTCCATGAGGGGTTTACTCAAGGAGCCACTTAAGTAAATTTGGGGGTCTCATTCACACTACAAATTACAGTAATATTAATACAGACGAATACACAGACCTAATAAGGCCTAACTATTCCCTAACAAGACCTACCTACTTGTAGTATGCATATTTTTGCCCTAATTCTGAAGTAAATTGGATTTGTACATTCCAGTATTTTGCTTTAAACTTTGGAACTTTGATAACTTTGATAAAAGAAAATTTTGTTGGATTTTAGAAACTTTGGTGATTTGAATTGAGAGCGGAACGAGTAATAATTGCTTCGGCAATTATTACTAAAACCAAATTACACAAAACTTCCGCTAAGGACAGCTTTAAATTAATTAAATTAACACGGGGAAGTCGGCCATTCCCTTTAAAACAACTTAATAATTAATAGTTAAAAGAAACGGTTCTGAGTTTTAACGCCTACGGATTTTTTGGATAAGCCGAACCGCACACAATTATAGTTCATAATCACAGTACATAATTACAGACAATGTTATTAGCTTCAGTAGCGCCTACTTTGCAAATACGGCCGGCAATTCCTAATTGCCGGCTGTGGGGAAAAACAGTCCCTACATTAACTCAGTTCTGAATATGAGGTCATGACCAAGGGACCTCCTACCTCAACTCAGGGGTGGGTCCCCGCTCAAAATCCCCAGCTTCATCAAAACCCCAAAAACAACAGTTACACACGCAACACTTTGGGCGTAAGCCCCTGTAAAAAATTAAGGCCATTCAGGCCGTGGCTTGGTTGTACAAAGTTGATTTTAAATAAAGGCCCGAAGGCCGCAAAAAGTGAAAGTTTTAGGCCAAAAGGGCCTTTGAAAATCCCTAAACGGCGTTCCTATGTGTGTGATTTCGGCCGAGCATAGTGCGCTCCTTTGGCCCTTATTGTGTGGTGTTCGTCGTGGTGGCTTAGATCTTCTCCTCTGACCTGTGCGGTGGTCAGAGGAGGGCCCTAACTCGTGTACCTAACCGGGGAGGAGTGTACTTTTGTTCCCGGCCAAAACGCTGGCACAACGGGAAGTACACTCAAGTTGGGGGGGAAACACCCGACCGCTCTCGGCCGAGTCTCAGACGAACACTGATAGAAATTTGAAAATTTCCAGTGAGCTGACAGGAGTCTGACAGCTCACTGGTGTTTGCCTTTCGTCGGTTTTCCTTTGACTTTTATTGGAGCTTCCAGAAATTTCTGGAAGCTCCCTATCTTAAAGCGTGTGCCCAACTCGGGCTGGCCACGCGGCTGGTCCGTTGGAGGGGAGATTAACGAGAAAATGGAGTTATTACCCTCCAACTGACCCTAAATTTGATTTATTTCCCAAGCTGAATTTTGGGAAACTTTGCAGACTTTTTGGTTACCACGTAAAGGTAACCAAAGGGGAAATTCCCAGAATAAAAATTAATTTTCTTGAATTAAAAAACGAAATAGTACGAAATGACGGCCACTCGGGGCCCATTACGAAAAAACAAATATTAAACCCTAGTTCAGCGGGCTTATTTATAAAATTTTAGCTTTATTATTTTTATCGGCTCCCTTGTCTCCAAGCCCCTTTCTTTCTTTTTGGACTTGACCTTTCGGCCGTAGACAAGGGAAGCCGCCCGTTGATCCCAGCAACAATTGTCCTTCCTCGCCAAGACTCTAAGTCTCGCTGGAAAAGAAACGGAAGGGCAATTGTTGCATAAAAAATATGCATACTAATAGCTACGTAATTTTCCAAAAAATATAAACTAGATATTATTAATCTACGTACCTAGCTACCTAAGACTAACTATTTTCTTTTCTTTTAAATTATTAGGGAGGGAGTTAAGCCCCCTCCGAACGTAATTTCACACCGTATGTATGTGTTAAGTCCTTCTCTGCGAGGCAAGTCTCTGCTGGGAGAGAGCCAGCAGAGGCTCTGGGGGTGTGAATGGAAACATGAATGGGCGTAACCTCACACATAGTTACGCATTATTGTAAGGTCACCCAAGGCCAATATTACAAAATTAAAATGTAACTAATCAAAACTTCTTTTACTTATAACTTTCGCAATATCGGGAGTTAGGTGACCGGGTTTGGAGTTTTAGAATCAGCAGAGAATTGCCTTTCCGATGAAGCCAACTTATATTTTGACCAAAAATATGACTTAACTAATTATCATCTAACTGCAAATTAAGCCTAATTAACACCTATGAACACCAATTAACATCATTCCATGCTATTAATAGATAGATTATGACCGTATTTTGACCCATCTTCCAATATTCGCACTTATTGACTGCAAGAAACGTTTTTGACTTGAGATTTCTGGCTAAATAGTTGGTTATTCAACAACTTCTTTCTTTGAACGTATTTTCCTTGATGATTTTCAGCTATTTTAATCTGTTTCCAAGTGATTTCTTAACAATGTGAGGCCTTATTCGTGGCCTGGGAAGAGTAACGACTCCTCCATTATACGGAAAACCGTATTGGGGCCTATTACTGACCCGGGAAGGGTAACGACCCCTCCATTACTGACTAATCGCCTACCTAAGTTTCCTTAAACTACGTTCCACTGAGATTCTATTCCATTCTCGTGTCGTTTGCGGGCGCGTAATACTGTTTTTTGTCTTATTCTTCCTATTTATACTAGAACCTATGTCCCTAGTAATGAGTTTCTGGGGGGGTTTCACACTGACTGGCAACTCTGGTAATTGCATAGCAGTTACTTTATACAATGCTCGGACGTTTCACAGTTCACATCAAGATTCCACAAGCACACCACTCATAACCAGTGCATTAGTAACTTAGATCAATTCCATCAAGAATCATAATCTCCCACACGTTGAGCTTTTCCTTGTACCTTTTAGGTTTTATTTTTGCCTTTTCCATTACACATATTATCTTATCAATCTGTGTAGTACTACCAAGAACTTGTTGGAAGAGCAGACAGCCATATCAGCTTTACTCACTTTATATTAAAAGTGTTTAGTTGTGCAAGTATTAGGCTGTTGAAACTATCGGTACACATGTTATGGCAATTTTTGTTCATGAAAATCCGTGACCTTTCCATGAAACTAATCAGAATCTAGAAAGCATTGAAACCATTGACTGCATCTTATCCCAGAAGCTTGGAGCAAGACTAAGCTGAAGCATAGATACTTTGTCGGCTAAGAATGCATAGCCAGTTTTTGTAGGTTTCACACACGTTGCTGGATCATGCTAACCTAAAAGTTGAACAACTTCCTACAACCCGTAGTTGGAATGACGATAAAACTAAACAGTTCGCGTGAATTCTAAAATGGCATTTAGCGGAGCTTTCGCCGTGACACATAAGGGGCTAATTTGCATATTCTGAATGCAAAAAATGGTACATAGCTAGGCAAACGTTGAAGATAGGAGATTTTCCAGACCTAATACAAAAGTACACGCAAAAGATACAGCTTTCCCATATTAGGTATTCCGGCTCCAGCCGGAATAATGATTGATTGTTGTCAAATCAAAGTGTAATTTTGAACATCTGTTGTTTCAAATATTAACTCTCTCATCACAAATACATCCCAGAACTACAGTATAACTGTTCTTGTGCATGTACTGCCAACTTCACACTGTACATTAAATTACTGTAGAAATACGGTAGAATTACTGTAAAATTCTATGGACTACTGTAAATTTAGAGTCTTAGCCTTAGGCTTAACACGTCTGACTGACTGATATTCCACACCCCCTTGTCCACCTGTGGCTGCTTTTTAAAAAATGCCGAGCACTTTGTCAACACTCCAATTGTTATTTTATAATTAATGTTTCGTAATCATTTCGTTCACGCGTTTTAATTAATCTAAAGCTAGGGATAATATTAAATGGAATTATTGCTTATGGGATAAGTTTCATTGCGAGAACCGCCGTATCGAGAACAAATACGGGGCTTTTCCAGATTACCACCCCCCACCACTCAAAGTTCTTAAAACTCGACCAAATGAGCTGAAATTTGGTGTGGTTATGTTTTCGAACCACGCTGAGTTCAAATATCGCAAAATTTTTCGATTTCGCGAAATTTGATTTTTTTTCGAGTTCTAAGGTGGGACCACGGGTAACCAAAACATTTTTCGTCTTCGCTTTTGCTGAAAAGTTGTATATAGGGGTTATCTGGGCCTCAGAACACGAATCTGAAGTCTGTTTTTCGATTCAGCTTTTCGTTAGCTCAGCATAAGCTTACAACTTAAGCTTACAACTTTAGCTTATATCAAGCTAACGAAAAGCTGAATCAAAAAACGGACTTCAGATTCGTGTTCTGCGGCCCAAAAAACCCCTATATACAACTTTTCAACAAAATCGAAGACGAAAAATTTTTCGGTTACCCTTGGTCCCCCCTTAGAAATCGAAAAAAATCGAATTTCGCGAAATCAAAAAATTTTGCGATATTTGAACTCAGCGTGGTCGAAAACATACCCACACCAAATTTCAGCTCATTTGGTCGAGTTTTAGGAACTTTGAGTGGTGAGGGGTAATCTGGAAAAGACCCCAATACGTCCACATCTGATAGAATACCACAAAAGGATCGCTAAGAAGCACCATAGTTAGATACGACAGTTATTTCAAGTCGCTCCTGTACACAACCATATTTAAGCTAAGAATTGTTTACGACACAGAATCCATAGGGCGATTGTAACGGCGAGGCGACCTAAGGTCAGAAACCCGCCATCCTCTACTTAGTCATAATAGAAGGATAGGAGCTGGTGATTTGCGTTCTAAAATAGTGCAATTACCATCAAGTTTCAAATTTCAGAGATAATGCGTACACATTGAAATAATATGGTAGGGTGAAGAAATTTAAGCGAAAGTATCTGTCAGAACATAAATAACTCCAGTAAAACTATATGCACAGGATGTGATGAGAAATTAGGAATCTTAAAATATTACTTACTAAGTGGTTGTTAACACGTCAGAGTTGGATAAAACATTAAGCTAGATAAGAACGCCTGTAGACACTCTGAACAAATATCCAAGACTAAATTGAATTATTGGACAAAAATCTGTTTAGATTTAAATGCATGAACTTGGCATCTGATGATGCAAGACAAAAGGAACATGTTTTCATGCAATTGCCAAAGATGTTTGTGCAGAGCCGATAGCGGCGATGGTATATATGTCGTAGTACAGTAGATGATTCAGTACAGTCACGGATTGTACTAGTACAGTATGTGATCCTACACTGTACTAGTACAGTGCGTGATCATCCTTACCACAGTGCAAAGTGTAACAAAGACTCAGTGTTTTCATGGAACCTTCTTCACTAATGCAACAGCATGTTTGGGGTCTGAATAAGATGTTCAAATAAGCATTTGATTAAATTAAAGTAAATTGGAAATGCCGTAGTTCACCGTAATTTGGGAAACGATTAAGCGTAATAACACTAATTAAATTTACTATAATTAAAAAGAAAGGCAAGTCAAACTAATTAATAAAGGGGTCCATATTTTGGTCAGTTTTTCGACATTATGAATTAATTTCTGACTTTTACGTATTTTATTTTCCAAACGCTAAACAGTATGTTTTGAATAGTTTTAAAATTAAGGTCGTATTGGTTACGGTTGTCGATTAATTGAACCTCAGAGTCAAGGTCTAACATAGTCAGTAATAAAAGTTGCCATCTTCACGTGCGCCAAAACAATCTCCCGACAAATGTGTCGATATTGACAATTTTAATATAATATTATCGGCAAAAAATAAAACCGCCTTAAACTACTTAAATAATTAATTTTACTCCACTGAAGCTTGCCTTTCTTTTAATCATAGTTGGGGGGGGGGCTGGAGACCTTCACGGGCAGAAATTTTCTGGCGCGGGCCGGCCCGTAAGCATGTTTGGTCGGCCCGGCTTGTTTCCAAAATTTCCTACCTAGGCCTGACACCAGGCCGCTCCGAGTCAGACCGACCGGCCCGACCAGTAAGTCGAAAACTTTGATTTTAAAACTTTAAACTTTAAGTGACCAAAATATGTACCCACACTTATTCGCTTCCCAAATTACGATGAACTACGGCATTTCCAAATTACTTGGCAGTGTTCTATGAATGTTTACAGTTTCAACATTTTTTGCAAAACAATAGCATCTCCTAAAAGAAGTATGTGACATTTTCTGTCATATAGGACGAACTGGAGGGAAAACAATCAAATGCTTATTTGAACATCTTATTCAGACCCCAAACATGCTGTTGCATTAGTGAAGAAGGTTCCATGAATACA
This sequence comes from Trissonchulus latispiculum, assembly GCA_030248195.1. Taxonomy (NCBI): domain Eukaryota; kingdom Metazoa; phylum Nematoda; class Enoplea; order Enoplida; family Ironidae; genus Trissonchulus; species Trissonchulus latispiculum. Next base: position 33,981 of record JASAND010012417.1, read on the forward strand.
CTGAGTCTTTGTTACACTTTGCACTGTGGTAAGGATGATCACGCACTGTACTAGTACAGTGTAGGATCACATACTGTACTAGTACAATCCGTGACTGTACTGAATCATCTACTGTACTACGACATATATATGTCGCAGTCTAAAAGCATTTTCCGTCTAATTGCAATTAGACGGAGAATTTCAGTCTAATTGCAATTGGGCTAGTCTAATAGCATGAGACTGAGCGAAATGCTGTTAGACTGAAAATTTTCAGTCTAATTGCAATTAGACGTACTATTGTTCGTCTAATTGCAATTGGACGAACAGAGCCTCGTCTAATTGCATTTTGATGTAAAATGTTTTGGTTTAGGTATAAGAATAGCGTTTCACTGTAACTGTAAAGAAGGGCACATAAGGTCGAAAAGATATTTTAAGTATATATAGCTTTAAGAGCATATATAGTAGAAATACTTTTCGTTTAGATATTGAAAACTTGAAAACTTTAGTGCACACATCTATATATAATTTTCTTTTAATTTTAAGACATCCAAAAACTTTCAAACCTTGACCAATCGAACTTTAATTTGGATTCCATGTATTGAGCACTGTGGAGGAAATTATTTTAACAAGAAAATCCATTTTATTACTTTTTATTTTAGCCCATTTTTACTTTGAGGTTTCTGTGCAATAATAAAAATGTGCGTGTAATATAAAAATATTGTAAAATGTATAAAAACTTGAGATCAAATATTAGTTCGACAGTCAAAATTAGAAAATTTTAAGCTTTTGAAAGTCTTCAAATTCTGATAAATTGTAGAAATTTCTACTGTTTTCAAAATCCTTTGGAGTATCCTTTAAATCCTTTAAAGTTTTCACGTTTCCAATGTCTAATTCTATATACTATGTTTTCAAAGCTATTCTAATGACGTAATATCTTTTCGAGTTTATGTGCCCTTCTCCGTATACAGTTACAGTGAAGCGCTGTTCTTATACATAAACCAACACATTTTACATCAAAATGGAATTAGACGAGGCACTGTTCGCCCAATTGCAATTAGACGAACAATAGTACGTCTAATTGCAATTAGACTGAAAATTTTCAGTCTAACAGCATTTTGCTCAGTCTCATGCTATTAGACTAGCCTAATTGCAATTAGACTGAAATTCTCCGTCTAATTGCAATTAGACTGAAAATGCTTTTAGACTGCGACATATATGTTACGTACCGTATGAGATTTTGTACCGTATAATACGGTACAGTAATTTTCGTACCGTATTAAACGGTACGTACCGTATAATGCGGTACTGCTTTTTCTGTACCGTATTAAACGATATGCCCCGTATTATATTGTACGGTTATTTTTTGCACCGTATTGGCAAAACAACAAACAACAAACAACAAACAAACAACAAACAAACAACAAACCAAAACAACAAATGACATTCAAATATTTTCAGACGGTTTTGTTGGAAGCTAAATCTTGAGAAGCTATTTTTGTAGCAAAACTGCAAAATTTGTATCATTTGTTTTATTTAAGGAACGAGAATGGTACTATTTCTTACATCTTCATCGCTTTCTTCCCAAAAGTAGTATCTCAAGATTTAGTTTCCAACAAAACCGTCTGAAAATATTTGAATGTCACTTAAATCTAAGCACTTATAGAATTAAATTTTTTTAAAATCTCAACATTCATTTGTTTGTTTATTTGTACTTTGGTTATTTTTGTGTGCATTTTCACTTTTTATGTTCAGAATATTTATATAATGGAATTAATAGAGTTAGAAGTTCAGAATTTTATGTGATATAGAAATGAGAATTGCATTTGCAAAGTTTATATATTTTTTAGTCTTAAGTTTATATATTTTTTAGTCTTGCAGATCAGATTCAGGGAATAAGAGAAGGAGAATCGTCGTTACAATGATCAAACAGTGACAAAATGGTGACGAATGCAGGTGTCTGTGCTGAGAAGTTGAAGTTGAAGAAGTCGTAGAATCAGTGTTGATAGGCACTTCATAGGGATGCAGCTCGTGAGATGAAATGATGGGTGTTGTATCAATCGTAGCCGAAAAGTTAGGTGTCGTATCCATGAAGTCCTTGTGCCAGGTGAAAACAGTGATTGCTCGCAGCTTCTGATTGCTCGATACCATCGGCACTAAAGAGGCATGGGGTAGATAGAACGTTTAGTGTTCCAGGTACTTACAGCCATAGGATGGCATGGGGGAAACGGCGCAGGGTTGGAAGTGGGTCGAAATTTCGTGACCCGCGGGTATTTAATTTGGACATTTTCACATATTTAAGTACTATATAGCATGCATCGAGCAAAATTAACCTTTTAAAACATGAACATAGTGAAGTATTAAAACTTTCAAACAAAAATTTTGCAAGTTCAAAGCTAGCTCCATTAGATTTCGTCTTCGTTTTGTTAGTTCTGAGCAAGCTATGCTATCGAAAAAGTGTTGGGACCTCGATCTGTCACTTGAGTCAGTATTTAGGCTACGTTATGAAGATAAATTGCATTTGCTTGTAGCAATTTCATAAAAGTTCAGCCCCCATTCTAACTTTTTACAGCTGCGTGACGTGTGGTGTACTGCAGGAGTATTTATATATTACTGTCCACTCCCAACTTGGATATGGTAGCAAACTACCATTTTAGTGGTTTACATACCTACACATTATTGACTAGTCCCAAGAGTACATAATACAAATTAAATTCGGAATGATCATAACTTGTAGAACTATGTCGAAATTTTAAGCTTGGCATGTAAATATCAACTGGAGGGAGAAAGCAGTGTTTCAAGCTCTGCAGGCTGTAGTAAGCTATCAGCATTGTTTTTGCAGAAACGGTTTGCCAGTCAATCAGTGGAAAGGCTTTCAGTGATTAAATATTTATTCCAATGAGTATGTCAGGGAAACATACTGAAATATTTCTGACTGAAGATTCAAGACAGATTCAATAGAAATAAACAATTTTATCATAAAAGCAATATTATAATGTATAAATACATTCAAAAGAGTCAAAAGTAAAGAAAAATTGAAAATTTAACATAAATTGTAAATGTTCTGGTGAAATTAGCCCAAAAGTTTGCGAAAACTTGGTGTGAACAAAAATAGCTCGACCCGCTGTGACCCGCGGCTACCCACTGACCTGAAAGTTGACCCGCGGGTACCCAGGACCCGCGGGTAACCGCGGGTACCCGCGACCCAGTTCCAACTCTAGGCGCGTGTGCAGGCAGACCCCAAAGACAGAGAGGAT
>JASAND010012418.1:0-20613 GCA_030248195.1 Trissonchulus latispiculum
TAATATATATATATATATATATATATATATATATATATATATATATATATATCTAAATGATGTAATTCTAAAACTTCAAGCTTCAATTAGTCACACTTTTCGGATTTTGCACGAATGACTTCAGATTATTTCGTTGATCTTGTGTCTGAATCCGAAACCGCTCGTCTGAGAATCTTCATCTGTCTTTTGAGTCTATTGGTTAAGTTAATGTTTAGTAGATCACTCAGCTCCATAGCAATGTGCTCCCTTGGGATTATCTCCACTGTCTCCTCTCGAAAGGTTATTGTAGGTAACGTTGGAAATTTCGTTAGTGTTCAAATTGTAAAGTATTATTTTTGTTGCAACGCTGGAATATAAATTTCCGACAATAAAATCCGTTTGGTTTGATTTTTGGTTTATTCCGTTTAAACTTAATTGATACCAAGGGGATGTTTCTATAAATGTAACAAACAGAAGATGAACATTTTCATCAAAAATTGGCAAGATAATTGGCACTGGAAGCAGGAGAAGTATATACATGATGCACTACCATATGCAGATATAGGTACGGTATACGGATAAGCTACGCTGCCCTTCGCCGCATTTTTTTCACGGAATTGCGGGGTTTGTTCCCCTCTCTGGAAAAGTTGTTCAGTGACTACAGAGTGCCAGTGACTCACGTTTGAAGCGGTAACTCAAATGTTGACCTTAGCGTCGTCTCTGTGCTACACAAAGCTAAAAGTTAGAGAAATAGCTTGTTTCGACTCCATGGCAAATTCAATTTTGGCTTAAATATTCGCTAACGATGACCTTTATTTATGTGTGTTTAACATTTATTCAATCTTTGGATTCAGAGCGCAGACATTCTGGTTTCGTTTGGGTTTTAATTTAAAAATTTTGAAGCAACTTCAAGAATAGATTAAAGTCCAGACAAAATATATATTCAACTTTAACGTCAGTCACAATTTAATGATATTTGACTGCTTTCGGTTTCGACTATAGTTTGACAGAAAAACCAAAAAAACTTGAAGTGCTGCTTAAGGTGGTGATTCCTTTTGGAGACATCAACTTTTAACCGCTATAACTCATTCATTACTTGGAGTTAAGAAGCCATTTTATATCAAACTGTAGCTTAACATTTGCTCTTCTTAATGAATACCTTAATTTATTTATTTAATTTATTTATTTCTGAGGGCCGGAATTCTCAGCCTGTATAGTGACAACATTTTTTAATTTTCTTCATGCTCAATTGTTGTCCCGTCAACGCTGGCTTGCACCAGTGGAAATTAACTGTTACTTAAAATTAATTCCCACTTTACTGCCGTTTAAGTAAGTTCGATCTTAAGCTGTTGCACCAACTATATTTAACTGAAGTACGAGTTAATCAGTTGCTACTTACATTTTCATTGGTTGCTGCTTAACTTTAAGTCCTACTTAAAGTCAAACTTTGCTGGTGCAGCGACTTTAAGTAACATTTAATTGGCACTTAATTGTTACTTAAGTCCCACTTAATCCGCTTTCGCGATTGGCTGAGACAAAAACACGTGACTTAAGCTGATACTTGAGTCCCACTACACTGCTACTGTTATGGTGATGATTCCCTTTGGTCACATAAAGTTTACACCATTATTACTCATTCATTACTTGGAGTTATATCAAAATGTAGCTTGACATTTTCTCTTTTTAATCCAAGCCAAGAAACTAATGTTGCTTTTCTAAAATATTTTAAACACATTTTAGAAGAAGTATAATTTTCCAGATTTTTCGCAGACTCAAGTAAATTCTTTCGCGGGACATCGGTTATATCATTCAATACCTCCATCAAATAGCTGGGGTCCTTTTTTTAATTATTATGAAATCGCTCTTGCTTGTAAAGAAATTAGCTAAAATGTAAGCGCAACCTGGATTTTGCCTACTTTTCCCAACTTTAGTAAGCTACTACTTTTGCTAGAAAGCAGCAATCGGGGCAACTAAAAAAGGGTCCCTGGGTATTTTTGTGTAGAATACATGTGCTCAGTGGCAGCCGTCTAGCTGGCATAGTGAATTCTCCACAATCGCTGGAAAACATTTGGTAATTTGCAAAAACCACTTTTTGTATGATAGCAGCCTACGGGATAGCAGTTGGAAGATGAACATGCCTCGGAAAGTAGGACTCTGTGAGACCGTCAAGTCGACACCTTTAGTTTAATTTTACGGCTTGTGTAGCTTAAGTAGTAATGCATTATTTAATTTCTGCAAAACGAGAACTTTTGGACGCCAAAATAAGAAAGTTGGCTGTATCTCACGATAGAGAAAAGATAGAAAGTTGCTTCAAAAAGCAAAAATGTAGAACACAACGAGATTTTTCGAATGAATATAGTTCAACAATGCAGCTGCTGTCAAATTGTCAAAAATTGGCAAAAACTGCCCTGAACGCAAATGTCGAAGTTTTGAAACGGAATTGCGCGGAGGGTGTTAGAACGCTGAAATGAGTGGTTTTGGAAAGTTTCATCAAATTTCATCTTAATTTGGGCCGTTAACCAACAATATATGCCCAAAAGGAATCACCACCTTAAGGGGGGTCCACCATGAAAAATTATATGGTCACGGATTTTGCTCATTTTCACACAAAATGTTGTCACATATGTCCTGTATATCGAGTTTAAATTTTGAGTAGTTTCGTTCAGTTCTTAACGAGTAACCGGATAATAATCGCATGCGATTTGAAAATATTTGGAAAAGGCGGTGCCGCAGCAAATAAAGGCACATTACACCTGAACTGCCATGAGAATGGAGCTTCATTCGGTTGCATGTTTGATATCTGATGCAAACAAAGAACTTAGGGTAGCTTTTAATAGGAAAACTTTTCTTTATTACTTTATTTAGTGATTTTAGGAAGTAACAGCGGTACTGGAAAGCCTTGACCACGAAAATCATTTAATGCCCGATAACTTGAATTTGGTGCATTTGCGGGCAATGGTCCAAGAAGAAACAATGTTCCCGAAAATGAGAGATTCCCTTTCGATTGATATGAAATCTAACATATATCAACAAATTTGAAAAATCGCTATTTTTGAGATTATGGTTGTCGTCAGACCCTCATATTTGACCCCAGCGACCAACTTGGTGCACTAACCTGCACCATTTGCGTCCAAACTTGACCTAAAGTCGTCAATAATGCTGCGCAAATAGATAGTTTAACATTTTATAGGTCTGTCTTGCCATAGCGCTATGTTATTTGCCAAAAAACGGGAATTTCTGAAATTTTGCTAAAAATTGAGATTTCTGCGCCAAAGAAATCTCGAAATCGTGATGAGCTAACCAAGATCAATTGGTATCATTCGAAACGTCTTGTCATAAGCTGTGATTTGTAGGAAGTAGTATTTTTAATTAGGCCTTACAGCTTTCAGAATATTTCATGGAAGATGCTGACCCCCAATTTTAACATTGCAAAACAGTGAAATTTGGCTGTTCGCAAACTTTAAAAATTGACAAAAAATTTTTGAAAGCCTAAATTAAAATTCTGCTTCCTACGAATCACCCTTCGAGATCGTATTTATAATATAAGATGGACGTTGAAGTGCTCCGTTTTGTCGTTGGCGAGATTTCTCTGGCGCACGGAAAAAATCACCACGTTTTCCGTTTCACTATGTTTAACACATACTGATATCAACTTTGAGGTGAAATTACTCGTTAACCGTAAGAGATCAGACCTTCATTTCAAAAACTCGTTAAGATATACCAATTGGACAATAAAATATGTGAAAATGAGCAAAATCGGAGATGGTCGAAAAATCGGCCAAAAATGGACCCCGCCTAAAGTCAGCACGTTTTTCTATTTGGACGGACACTTATCACTATCGATGTTTTGATCCATAGTTTTGATTTGATTTATTGTCACCTTCAAAAATTTGATCAGATTTGATTTGATCAGTTTGTAGGGTCTAAGATTCTGATAGAGTTGATTTGATTTTTCGTTTTCTAGTAATTGAATTGGTGCGCAAACTAGGTTTTGATTTGATTTGATACTTAATTTTAAAATTTTAATATTTAATTTAATAAGCTACATATTCTCTAATTAGCATAATCAATATACACTAAATTCTCAATGGACCTATGTCTGACTATCTCGTTGGCAGGTTTCTAACTGTTTAGAAAGTAGAAGAATGGGAATTTTAGCTGTTTTCCGTTTTTGTTTTTGAGCTAGGTATGTTGTTGAGCGGTGAAGCTCAATGTTTAGCTTTGGCTTCAAAGCTTGGAATGAGCTGACCATATCCGCGCTGGACAACAGGGGCTTCAGTTTGGGTACAGTTGTACTAATTCATGTCTTTACCAAACCAAACTGTAGCGGGGCTAGTAAGCTTTCCTACCTACTAACGCCGTTACCACACCCGGAAGTAGCGGATGCGGAGAACGTAGCACAAATGAACAGCGAACCGACCACATGCGACGGTCGGGACAGCCTCGCCAGACAGTAAATAACCGATTGATAACCTCCCCTAGGTGAAGAGATGGCTCTTCGCTCTCAGTCAGATTCGAACAGGATTACCTACCTAGTCAGGAGCTCAGTGAACTGAAGTCTAATTATAAGTAACAACAATTTATTATAAAAGAAAACAACAAGTATATTAATTATATAGGAATAATAATTGGGCTAAGCCCTCAGTTATACAAGCAGTCACACAAAGGACAACCTACATTAGGAAGAGGGTAACCCACGTACCAGTAGCTCTGAGGAAAGCTACGCGGGGAAATATACATGGGATAATGCAGAGACTATGGGGAGAAATAGAGCAATTAAAGCAAGCGTTCACAACGATGGAAAAATATTAGACTGAAAGCGGGAAGCGAGTAGTGGGTTGAACCCTCCCAAGGCCCCTAGTGTAATAATTCCCCCTATCACGTAGCTCCCAAGGGAGGAACCCACCCAATCCCATACGTACACGTTAGGGGAGCTACGCGACCTGCAAAAAGTTTCCAGCCACTGATGATGTTAGGTCAAGCCAGACTTGTAGCTATGTTAGCTACATACGCCAGCAATGCAAAGGTTGACCATGTGTCACTTTGATCCGTTACTAAGCCACTTCACGTTTTTAAGTACTGTAGATGTGCCTACACACAGGTTTTGAACCGCAACCCTACGTTTTGGCTTATGGGCAGATTACAGCATGGAAAAACTGAGAGTTTAAAGGAACGACATTTTTGTTTTCTATAGTGCCACTACCACACCCAAGTTGCTTTCGCCATGGAGGGAAATGCCAACCAAATTTTTGTTCTGGGTTCACTGACATTTTCATAATTGCAAATGTAATATATAATGGCAATACCACTTATTGGTTGCTGGGAAAAATTAAAAATAGCTAAAACTTTGCATAAATGTAAGATGTAAATTGTAAACCTACAGGCTCGATGTGGAATTGGAGTGTTAGAGCTTTCCTGAGTTGAAATTGAACATTTGAATTTAACCTACACTCTTAGAACGACTCCCGTAGAAATTACAAGAATGTTATAAAGAGTTCATAATTGTACCAAGAGTACATAATAGATAAGAGTAAGAAACTCTTACGCTAGCATGTACAAATCATGTAAGGTATGCTCGGTTCATTAACTCGGGACACCCCCGTAACTTCCGGGAAGGTCCCACTTTGCACTAAATACACGCTTTCATATAAGCGCGTGTCTGCTCGCTGATTGACCCGTTAGCCTAAGAATTATGGTAGGTAATTTATTAGTTAGTTTACTTAATTAATTAATTATAACTTTAATTAGGTTAGTACAATCAAAAAACTAATTCGACGACTTTGTAGCATTTTTTTCTGCTCTTTCCAATGATATAAAAATTGTTGCAGATTACATTCCTTCGAATTTTTGTATTATGCAACAATGTTTATATCATTGGAAAGAACAGAAAAATGCTACAAAGTTGTCGAATTAGTTTTTTGATTGTACTAACCTAATTAAAGTTATAATTAATTAATTAAACTAACTAATAAATTACCTACAATAAGCCTTAGGCTAACGGGTCAATCAGCGAGCAGACACGCGCTTATATGAAAGCGTGTATTTAGTGTAAAGTGGGACCCCCCCCCCTGGAAGTTGGGAAGTTACGGGGGGGGGGAGTCCCGAGTTAATGAACCGAGCGTACCTTGCATGATTTGTACATCCTAGCGTAAGAGTTTCTTACTCTTATCTATTATGTACTCTTGACTGTACTATATATGAGAAGAAGAAAAGTAATCCACCAGAGGGATTATCTTCTTGGCATGGCGGAACAGTGGTCTGCCCACAATACGCGAATGTTTCCCCGTTTTGTGGGGGAGGTACAGAAGAAATTAGAAAGGTAAAAGAAGTCCCATTTGGAGGGGTGTAAGCAAAAGAGGTCCCCATTTGGTCCCCAGTGTGAGGGGGCCGTGAACAGTCAATCAGATCCAACATTAAACTAACTAATAAATTACCTACCATAAGCCTTAGGCTAACGGGTCAATCAGCGAGCAGACACGCGCTTATATGAAAGCGTGTATTTAGTGCAAAGTGGGACCCCCCCGGAAGTTGGGAAGTTACGGGGGGGAGTCCCGAGTTAATGAACCGAGCGTACCTTACATGATTTGTACATCCTAGCGTAAGAGTTTCTTACTCTCATCTATTATGTACTCTTGATTGTACTATATATGAGAGGAAGAAGAGTAGACCACCAGAGGGATTATCTTCTTGGCATGGCGGAACGAGGACGAGAACTATTCTTCTTAGCCTGACTTGGCAACCCCCAACGAGGACCCCCGTCTGCCTGCCTCCCAACCAGACGGGAACCCCTTTTGTTTCCCCCACCACACAGGGAGGGGGTATTTTGGTCGACGCCCCCTTCCCACGAAACGGGGGAACGCTCGCGGATTGTGGTCGGATCACCGTTACGCAATGCCAAGAAGAGGAGCCGTCTAGCGGCTTGTTCTTCTGTTTATATATAGTGCAGTTATGCATTCTTGATGTTATTTTTACTGGCCTCTCGAATAGTAAAAATTGCAATAGTTTCTTGTAGTAAATACTAAACCTGGGATCAGAGACACGGAAGAACGAGAAATGATAATCGAAGCAGCAGACAACCTAGGGTCTTTTCAAGAAGGGTAGAAATATTAACCATTTTAACTAGTTTTAACTCCACTCAAGTTCGACGTTCCCTCTGTTAGCTCTTTCATGAAAAGGATTGAGCGATTTTAAGATCTCTACTCTACCCTTTCTTGAAAGGGCCACTAGTCAATGTTATTACATAGTTGAGGAATGATAAATTAGAAAAAATAAAAGGACGAAACTGTAGCTAGCCACTGGAAATTATTCTAAAAATCAGCGTTTTGCTCCACGTATTTTGCTCCACAAGTTTTCGTGGAGGGCCACGATATTTTAAGAATCAAAACGTGCGCTCCCCTACCCAAAACAGGAACAGGTACAGTACGAGTTTCGGTACTAGCTGAACTCCAGCCCACAGCAACTATTGAACTGCAAATACGCAACAGTCTCTTGCCGTGCAATACCATCGAATTTGTTTTTTGGAACAGATCAAACACAAAATGCGCGTATTTGGGAAAACAGTAAGTTTTCTACGGGGAATTCTGCTGCTCTCCCAAGTACAAATTGGCGCCAATATGTGACACAGCAAGGGGCAGTAGCAGTACAGCAACAGCCAAATGCTAGTATAGCTGGGGTAGGTGGTCAGGAATAATCTATAGGTGGGAATTCGACGATTCACGTCACTGATACTGGTGACCTATTTCTGACGAATTCAACCAATACAGATGAAACCTGTATATAACTAATGTTGCTAGAGTGTCAGATGCCTCAAAAATCAAAAGTCTGAGACCAAAAATGCAAATACTGCAAATGGAACGGAAACAACGTTGGACATGTCTCAAGACAACCAGTTACACGATTAAATCGACTCAGAACAATTGATGATGCACCTGAGCCCGAAGAAAAAGCAGCGAAAGATTCAATTTCAAACGTGGAGAGGGAAACTCATGACAATTGCCAACCAAAATACGAACCTAGCTCATCATCAGGTCGAGATGGTCGTAGTAAATCGAGGTGTTTCCTCCACATAAGGAAAAGACCGCATTCATTTCACATATGGGCTTGCATTTAAATGTCATGCCGTTTGGTTTAAATAATGCCCATACAACTTTTCTAAGAATAATGGAAAGAATTTTCACCGAATTACCACTTTACATTTAATTCCTTCTAACGATGAATCTCACCATTTAAAACTGCTAGAAGTCGTTTCTCAAAAGGTACCCAGCAATTTGCACAATTCCTCCATATTATGTGAACAAAGGGGGTGCCCCTGTCAGGTAAGACCTCCCTGGGGCCCCATGGACCGCAATTATACGTTCTGCAAAACTTCGTGCAATAGTAGAGTCTGTTTGTTTAGCATCGCAAATGCCCAACCCCAACGTGAGAAAAAATCCACCACCACCAACACTCTAGAATTTCCTACCTATGAGGGAGGAGCATGCATTACATCTATGCTCAACCTCTCAAAGGGAGCGTCGACCGGGGCAAACGCCTTCAAGTATGCCTGAGGTTTGGAAGGGCCCGGATTGCAAGCCGCACATACCCGACACCGGCTAATGTAGATCCCGCTGTCCTTACTCATAGTGGGCCAATGATATTTTAGATTCAAAAACCCATAAATTATGGACCGCCCGTTATGGCACCCACCCAACAGATCTTTATGGCATTCATCCAAAACATACGTGTAGCAACTTTCCGGGCGTTTTGGGCGTTCCTGACGCTTAGATTTGCCAAGACGGTATAGAACACCCTCCTCCAGAAAAAATTCGCTCGAAGGCTTTCGCAAAAATGTAGCAAAATTTGCGTCAGTTGGAAATTGCTTTTTCTCTAAAAAATCTATAATTGTCTTGGCAAATAAATCCTGTTGGAGAGCCTTTTTCCAGACAGCCATAGCTGCAGCGGTGGGGCGGGTGCATTTACGCCCTCCTCGGGAGCTTCTTCCTCGAGAACATCTTCAAGAATAGACCCCACAAAAATATCTGGAATACGTGGATGGTCGGCGAAAGACCCCGCCTTCTCCCAGGGTGGGGGATTTCTAGACAGTGCGTCCGAAGCCCCGTTGGTAATTCCCGGGCGATGGATAACCCGAAATTTGAAGCCACGAAGAAGAGACACCCACATTGCAATCCGACCCGCTGCAGCTTTGGACTTGGGTTCTCTGCTGAACATATACTCCAAAGCTTGATGATCCGTAATAACGTCAAAATACTGTAAAATAAGGTAATGTTGAAAATAAGAATCAGTAAAAAGAACGCTAAGAAATCCAGCTCAGTCGAGGTATAGTTTATCTCCGCTGGAGCTAGCGCACGAGCGGCATATGCAATAGGATGGAGTTTTTGCTTGTCATCAAGTTGTTGGAGGACGGCCCCTATACCGTAATAGCTAGCGTCAGTTGCCAATGTAAATGGTTTTGCAAAATCCGGATACATAAGAACCGGTGCCGTGATAAGTTTCTCAATGAGTTTCAAAAGCCAGCTGGCAGGCTGTGTCCCAATAAATTCCCGGTCTTTTTTTGAAAGGGCAACAATAGTGCAATAATTTTTGAAAAATTTGGGACAAAACGACGGTAATAACCAGCTAAACCCAAAAACCTCTGCACGTCTTTCACAGATTTAGGTGCTGGAAAACGTTTGACAACCCGTACTTTTTCAGGGTCAGTCGATATACCAAAAGCAGATAGAATATGTCCCAAAAAGGCCATTTCAGACCGCCCAAATTCACATTTCGAAAGTTTCAATAGGACATACTCCCTTGAACAGCGGAGGAAACCTCCAAAACTCGCTTCAAGTGATCCAACTAGGTGGCCGAGCAGGGTTTTTTTGTGCATTTTATTGTGCATATGCACACTTTTTTTCGGAAATGCACACTCAAATTTAAAAATGCACACATAAATGCACAGTCAAATTTTGCTTCCGCTAACCACAAAATGCTCTAAAAAATTTCCAAAGTGCTTAAAATATTTAAAAAAGCTCTAGCTTTTAGCTGGGGGCTGCCGCCCCCAGACCCCCGCTTCCCTTACTATTTTTCGGTCATGGCATAGCCGCAACGACCTTACTTTGTTTTATTCTTCTTTACTAAAGCCACTAATTAATTACTGAAATATTTTTGCTATAGGTTGTAAGTATTTTACATATTACAACTGTGCGTTCCTTCATCGTCAAAAATAAACGGCTGAAGCCAATTTCTCTTAAACTATTTCTTTACACTTTCTTCCTCTACAACGGTTCGTCGCGTACAATGCTAGCTCTCATTTCCGTTTATTATAGTCAGTTAAAACGGTAAGAAATTGTTCATAAAAATTTCTTTCGTGTCCAAAATTCCAAAAAATTCTCAGCTTCTGGGGGACTCCGTCCCCCAGACCCCCCCGGCATCGAGTTTCAATAAAATTTCTTCTTTATATAGATATTAGCGGGGCTGAATTACATCAATCCGCAATTTCTTTGAACTTTGAAATTCTTGAATATATACATAATTATATATATAAGTACGTATAATTTGGCAGTAAATTGACAACCCTATCTTGATTTTATGTTCTTCACAATTTTTAGCTTGTATATATATATGTATATATAGTTAATAGGTTCACTGCATTTCAGATGTCAAAACCCGACACCTATATACGTTAATTTGTTAGTTATGCATTTGCATAAATATCAGTATACACGTGTGCTAACCAGTTAAGATCTAAAATCATGATTAAAACATTAACTATATAAAGTGTGGGATTCCAGTCAAACCCAAAAATAGGTAGAATACAAATTTACGGCCAAAAAACCACGTTATAGTTCAAAATAAGCAATTTTTAAAAATGCACACATTTTTTCCAAAATGCACACTATTTTTTAAAAATGCACAAAAACTGCACACTTGTCCGCGACCAAAAAAAAAACCCTGTGGCCGAGGTAACTTGGACATCATCAATATGCACTATAAACCTCTCCATAATTCTATCAATAATGCGCTGAAACGTACTAGGGGCATTGCAAAGCCCAGACGGCATGACTTTAAATTCATAAAGCCCTGAATGTGTAATAAAAGCCGTTTTTCTCAATCTGGAGGGTAAATAGGAATCTGGTGAAACTCCGACGCAAGGTTTAGTTTCGAAAAAGTATAATGACCCAAAATACTCTCAAAGAGGCCTGTGATATATTGGATGGGGTAGCAGTCCTTTTTCGTAACTGCATTGAGTTTTCTATAATCGACACACAACCTCCAATGCCCGTCTTTTTTCGCAACCAAAATAATAGGGGTGGCCCATGGACTGCGAGAGGGTTGAATCAACCCCTGTTCTAACCAGGCCGCTAACTTCTCATCAATAATTTTCTTTTCCGCCAGGTTTACGTTATAGGCCCGAGCTTTTATTGGGCGCTTACCAGGCTCAATCTCAATATAGTGATAGTCGATGTCCGTCTTACCGAAGCCCCCAGCTGCATCCCAAATTTGGAGAAAATTCAAAATCATGAGACGCAACCGTCGCTGATAACGTCGAGCCAAGCAACAATTATGAAAATGAATCTTGCTGTTCAAGAGAGCACGTACCTGTAGATCCGAGAGGGGCACTGCAGAGCCCTCCGAGACAGGACTTGCCAGCTGACTTTCCTGTTGTGTACGTATATTCCGACATAGTGCCCCGACAAAGGTCAGGCCACGGAATACGTACGTACCCATGATCACCCGGATATACTGAGACAGATAGATAATAATGGTGCCAATTACTGTTCAAAGTTTGAGGCAAACTTGTATCAAATACCGAGGAAGTTTGTGCAGAAGTCATAAGATCGGGATGAGAAAAGTTGGGGATGACTTAAACTTGAACAGATAAGTTCGGGATGATCCTGGGACGGGGGTTCAGCAGCTACACTGGCCCGGTTGAACCCAAGCGCAAGTTGAGCTGCCGAAGAGAACGACGGAGACTCCAGGAGGGCGGGGTCGACCCCCCTCACCTCCTGTGGCCAACCTTCCCCCCCGTACACGGCCAAACTTAGAAACGGGAGGAGCCAAATAGTTTCTGACTCCTCCCGTAGCCGAAAAACCGGCTGGTTCTCCACCCAAACTTGAACTCTGAAAATGTTACAGAAACAAGAGGTAAGCCCAAACTATGACCTTCTGCAATAGGAGAGCCCTGTAGAATGCACGATTTCAAAACTTTCTCCCCACAATCTCCCAAGCTCGGGTAACTTGCAAGAGGAGGGTCGGGGGGTTCTGGGGAGCTGTTACCCCTTTTTGCAGAGATTTCACTTTTGGAAGTTCATCTTGATCCACACAAACATCTATCGGAAGAATTTCGGCCATATGACTTTTTGCTGTCCTTACCCCCTCTTTTTGGGGTAGACTCAGAGCTACCCCCTCTTTTTGAGGTGGATCCTCTGTTGGCCAAAACGCGAGAGAAAAAACAATATCATCTTCGAAAGCCGTATCAGTTGCCAACTTATATGTAAGAGCTGAAACGACATGAGGGGGAGGGATACCCAAATTATCGTCAACTGCAGAGACCATATCGTTGATATAAGGGTCCTGAGAAACGCGAGCTTGAGAGACCACCAAAGGTTTCGAAGTGTTTGAACCATCAGAAGCATAATCCAAAGTGGGGGCCACAGACCCCACCACAGTAGATCGTGAAATTGAAATGGGGGGATTTGTAGGATTAACCAGTAGAAATTCGAAAAAATGACCTTGTACTTCCACCACCCCAGCATAGGGTAAAACTTTGTTATCATCTATGAAGGAGTCAAGTGGCTCAAAAAATATGGAGGATCAGCGAGGGTGGAGGAGATACGGGCCTTTGCCCATTTCTCCGTGGACGGTGGAATTCGCACGTCAATGGCCAGGACTACGGCGAAAGCCATTGCGTCACCCAAGTCCCATTCGGCACGAATTTCCTCAGGGGTAAGCATTTAAAGCCTCAACCCATTCATACTAACATGATTTTCAGAAAAAATAATGTCCCAACTGTAGGCTTTCAAAAAATCAGTACCAAGTAAAATGTCACGATAAAATTGACGGGCAAGATAAAAATGCCACCCAAATTGGATTCCGCCCACTTCAAAAGGGATGTAAACTTTTCCTTCAAACGTAGCGGAGTATCTCCCGAAGTTCTAGCTCTAATAGCATCTGGAAATTGTACCACAAGATCTGCCCCCGCTCTCAAAAGCCGGTCTAAACCCCCTGACTAATAATTGAAATGGAGGCACCCGAATCTACAATGGCCATCAAATATTGGCCCTTGATATTAATCATGACCGGTGACCATCATGATGGTGTGTTGTCCCCAGCAGCTAAGACTGCTTCAGATTGCAGATCAGGAATAGAATTAGGCACAACCACCAAAGAATGTAGGGGCTTCTCCGGAGCCGCCGCGCCACCCGGGGCAGGTCTGGGTGGTGGATCATCCTCACACCCAGGCGCGCCCCCACAGGGCAGTCCCAGAGGCCGTGTCAACCACCGCACCCTGAGACTGAGACGGAGACACAGCGAATTCCGCAGTCTGTTCCAAAAAAGTCACAGCCGGTGAAGGGGTACCCCCATTCCGAGGGAGCAGACAGGGAGGATCAGGGCCCTCCTCCACAGGTTGGACCACCTCATCAGTTTCGGGGACAGTCACTTCACATCCCAAAATATCTTCCCGTTCAAGCTTTTCTGACCATGCATCCGCAATAGCATGGCCCAAATCAAAAATTTGTTACTTCAAAACATCAGTAAATTTTTGCATATGATTGTACGTATGCATGTGAATAGCCGCTAAAGTTGCAAAATTTAACTGAATCATAGACAAGGACTGAACAATTCGTTCGGGAGTCGTATCTACGGAAGAACCTACCCCCAAAACGTGTGGCTCCGAAGGCTGTGGTTCGGTGTCAACATAGCCTATAAGGTGGTCTACCCCTTTTTGTTGGGCCAAAACACGGGTGGGAAGGGTGCCTCCCTGTGAATTTGCAACGCTCTGATCCGATGCTCTAACAAAATGTTGCGCCAGTGGTGCCGCTAAAGGTTGTGTAGTAACACCCCGGACCGAAGGTGCTGGAGCCGGGCCAAAGGCGCCGGCAAAGCAGGCACCGCTGCACCAGGCAAAACAGCTTGACCCGTGCTCTGAGCTGGCGGTGCCTCCCATTGTGGACCATAGGCATGCTGACCCGAAGAAGGTTGTGGAGCGGGCAAAGCTAAAGGGACCGGAGCAGATTGTAAAGCTGGATAAACGGGCTGTTGTGCACAAAACTGCGGATAGCTGGTACATACTGCGTAACTCCAGCTACCTGTTCCCGGGGAAGGGGTCGACCCTCCAACCTGCCGGGGCCAGCTGAGGATATTTGTCCCAACAATTACTAGGGTCATGTTCTCTCGTGCCGCAATGGAGGCACTTATCCTTACGCCTATCCTCAAACCTAGGCCGCGCTTCCATCCCTCTTTCCCATAATACCCGAAGATCCTGTAGTTCCTTGCGAAGTTGTTCCAACCAAGTTCCAAGTTAGAGCCCCCACCCGATTCTGGTTTCTCTGATGATGCCACGTGATAGATTGGGGGGGGTCATACGACAATGCCTCCCCTGCGGTGGGGCGTGGGGTTCGGGCGTCGAGTTTGTCGATCACCCGCAAAATGTCTTCCATAGACGGTTCCCCATTGGCCCCCAAAGGAACAAGCGACGCCGCATATTTGTCATTTGCCCCAGCATAGACCTGCTGGACACAGTGCTTCTCCCGGTCACCCGGGTCATTCCAGATATCCAGCGCCAACGCTTGCAATTCTGAGATATACTTACGTATATGTTCTCCGGGACGTTGAAGGCGGTTGACAAATGCTGTATATTTTTTGTTAATAAGACAACTGCGGTTTGGGAAACTGAGTCGTCAAAAGTTTCAAAATACTATCGTACGAATCGATCATAGAAAGACCCGCGCGGGAGGCATAGATTTGAGCCTTACCCGCCCATTTACTATTTAGAAGACGAGGCCACTGGTCTTTCGGAATTTGATACGTTTCCACTGCCGATTGTGGAGGCCAGTCGTAAACCAATTCTGGATCAAACCGGGGAACGTCCCGAAGAATATCTATATACGAAAAAGGCGCGGATCATGGCCTAAAACCGAAGCATCTGTGGCCGCCTGTTGGGTGACGGGCAGGCATCGCACGTTCCTCTTTGTGGGGAAAACCCCCTTCTGACGGGCTTGTTGTGCAGAAAAACCCGGAGGGGGCGCCCCCCCTATCTGGCGGAGGTGGAGGGTAGGAAGCCACCCGTGAATTTCCCAACACAAAATCTGAAGTTTGGACATTCTGTGGACTGGTTTCCACCGTCTGATTTGTGCTTGGTGCTACCGGACGTGTAACCGCTTGGTTTGGTGCCAGTACATACGTATGAGCCGCCTCCTGTAAAACAGTAGAAGTTCCAGTAGGAAACTGCGCCGGAGAATTATATACGTATACTGGATTTCCGTACATATCCACGGCATAATAGTCGGATTGTGCCGAAGGCGGCACAGGCTGTACGATTTGAGGCGTATACGTATATAATTGCTGCTGAATCGGGGATTGTGATTGAGAAAAACCCGGAGTAAAAGATGACATTTGTGACGGCTGCTGAACGTTTTGAGCGGCCTGTGCTTGACCCGACGGAGAAGCACGCTGAAACGTACCTTGCGGATGCTGTACAGTCGGTGGACACCAGACATGTCCTGAATTTTGACCAAAATTGGGTGGTCCCCTTGAGTACCATTTACAAGACCTCCAAGGTGGGTTGCCCCACCTGTCCCGGGACAACGAGGCCGAATTGTGCTCTTGATCTGACGCAGACTTAGGCGTAATCTGCGACTGAGGTTGGCTCTTGGGTGCAGAGGACTCGGGTTGTCCCGGAGGAGAAGGGATGGACATCCCCCGACCCTGACCATGTATGCCCAACGTTCTATCAGGTTCTTCTGCAGTACCAACTTGAGCCTAGGGAGGGGCCGCGGCTGCAGACTTCCCAGAAGTGGGAAAAGGTTGCCTATGCTGGAACTGGATCAAATCATTTTCGGAATTTCGGCTCAAACCAGGTTCGGGATTATTTTCCCCCGAACTTTTCTCACCCGAACTTTTCGATCCCAAACTTCCCCCCCCCAAACAATTCAGAAACTGTGACTGGCGCCAGGCCGAGATCCTTCCGCCTGTAATCCAAATAGTCTTGCATAGCTGAAAAAATGTTCCTCGTCTTGTGAGTCCGAGTCGTCGATTTCAACAGAATCTTCAAAAGCATCAAGTTGGGGGCCGGGAGTGAGCATTTGCCCCTCCTGAGGCGAATCTGAAGTCTGCAGCAATTCTGGCCCCCAGACAAAGATTTTACCGTAGTTTCCTCCCCAGAAACTAATATTTCCGGAGGAATGGCATCTGATAACACTTGGAGCCCCCCCACTGCGACGCTGAGGACCGGGAACCCGCAGACTGCGAAACTTGAGGGTGGGTAGCCCCAGATTGTGACCGAGTCACTGGCCCCCTAAAAGTTTTACTTAAATGACCGCCATACGGGGCCTCAGAAGATGTAGACGGGGCCGTGGAGGTAGAAACCCCCAATTGGGACTGAGTCCGCCGTGAACTTGTGGGTGGGGGGGGGGGGATCCGGGAGGGTCCCCCTCGCCCCTCTGATCCTCTATCTGTTACCGGTTTCGAATTAGAATTTTGACCTTCTAATAATTGAGGGGGAGATCGGGTACGTACCCTTCCGGTCTTCTGGGTGTCCCCCTTCCAATACCTGGAACAGTTCCTCCCGGACTAGCACTGGGGGAGACACCCCCCCCCCCGATTTTGCAATATTTTGCTTGGAGGCCATGGGAGTACCTCTGTACCTCTGTCTAAATCAGCCGGTCCGTCAAAGTACGATAAGAGCCCCCAAAGTTGTGCTCTTTGCTTTTCTCGCTTCCCGTGTTCCCTTTTCTTCTCAGAAAAAGCTAGGACTTTGGACATCTACTGAAAAATCACGGTCGCCACTATTTGTGAGGTACTATGCGTAACCTCTGTAATAAACTATTATATCGGACTTCAGTAAACGATTGCAGATAGGTATTCAGTGTGTTATATCCAGTCCTAGCGAGATAAGAGAAGATACGAGGAGAATCGAGAATAGGCGAGTAGACTAAAGTAGTGACACTTATATGCGCCCTAGACGCCTAGACGACCGTTCCCTACAATTAGCAGATGGAATAACCGCTAGACTTTTACTATGACAAACACAAATACTTTCTCAGACTTCAACACAGGATTACAAAAGACAAAAGGAGATTACAGAGAAATACAATATAAAAGCAGAGAGTACAAAGTGTACAGTAGGGCGGTGATGCCCTACTGTCATATTTTATTATTATTTAAAAAGATTCTTCATCAAAAATTAGCCCGAACTTATGTATCTCGTTTTTGCCAAAATTGCCCCGATAGTTTATAATTTGTAGTTGAAATGTCATAATTGTCTGTGTTTTGCAAAGATAGATCAGCAATTTGTCAGTTTGGTTTCGAAATTCTCTCAAAAGTCTTATCTAAAATTTGATTGGCTGGCCAAGTCACGTGTGATCGCGTGATTGCACGTTCTCGCATTATTTCAAAAAGGCCAGTCAGTCTTAGTTTTGCGCTTGACTTGGTCGGTTGGTAGTTTCAGCCTTTTTCTGGCTCAAAATTGTATGCGATTATTCGTTTTCTTTACTGCATTTTGGGGTCCCTCTGAGCCTTTGAAAGTCGGGGTAGGCGAGTAAAAGGCCTCCCAATCTGGTGATAGGTTGGGTGGGGGACACCCAAATACTGCTATCGGGGCACCCAGTAATTATATATCTGCCTTATTTTATGGTATATTTCTATGATCTAAATTTGCCATTGCTCTCTGGATTTTCCTGTCAAACTGTAAGTCTGTACGGAAACTATTGTACACCCCCCCGTCTTTATAAGTAAATATTGTAACTCGGCCACTTGGCCTATTGTTTTATAGCTAGGCTTAGTTTCTGTTAGTTCGGTAAGTAGGGTACTTAAGGCCTAGGTCGGGGTAACGTAGTGGGGTGAGTTAAGTTTCACGAATATCTGGTGGTTCTAATTGGCGAGGCTTGTCGAGGTCGGCCTGGTAATCGTCTCCAGTCCGGGTTGCGTATCCGGTCTATAGCGCACAGCACCCCGGTAAAGTTGTTTGGTCGCCATTTATCCAGTCTCTGGGGCCAAATCTTTACAAAAGGGAGGGCGTTACCCACTTCCACGTCACCTAAACCTGACCCCAAATAACCTACCCGACCAACAGTTAACACCCGACTGCCGACTCTTCACTGACAAATACCCCAACTGCCTTAAACCTACAGTTTCGAATACTTTCATAGTCAATAAACTAGAGGCGTAGCTATCTCTGAAAAGAAATCACATTTATCATTCTTGAGGAAGGTATTGACGAAACTATTCAAAGTTGACACATTTCATGAAATAGAATATACTTTTCAATACGAACATGAAGTTAGCGCCAAATATATTTTGGTGCTGCGCTGATGCGCAAACAATCCTGAGTCCCATAATGGATAATATCCCAATCTGTAGTGACAATCTCAGTTTCGTTTGTTCTTTCATTTAGATGAGAATAGATGGTGGACAAAGTAAATTGAGAAATTCGAATCTGGAAATCGTATGATATAACAATAGCCTAACTGCGGAATATTGCCCCTTTTAGGGGCATACTTATTATGGTACACTAGCACTCGCAACTGGCACTAGTACTGCAAGTTGTAGTACGCAGTACTAGCAGACTAGCATTACTTTTAGTTAACCCGCCCCGTGGGCATTCCAAAATATATACTTTATAGGCTAACGCCAAATGTTAACTCAGGGGGAAAAGAAGGCAAAATCAAGGTTCCGCATTTTTATCTAATTTCGCCATAACAAAAGGCGATTTTGCAATAATTAAAAAAGGTCCCCAGCTATTTGATGTAGGTATTGCACGATATAACCGATGCTTCTCGAAAAAAAATTAATTCAGTCTGCAAAAAAATCTGAAAAATGCACTTATTTAAATATTCCTTAAAAGCGTTTTTCGAAAACCAAAATTGTCGTATTCATTAAGAGAAAATATTAAGCTACATTTTGCTAAAAAATGGCTTCCAAACTCCAAGTGATAAATGGGTAATAATAGTTTAAATTTTATGTCTCCTAAAGGAATCGTCACTTTAAGAACTGTAAACCTACTCGATTTGGATGTTTGCGGAAAGTTATGGCAAGACTTCCTGTCTCACCCAGAGTTAGAATTTTTGGAAGTTAGAACTAACACATGCATACCCCAACTTTGAGGGTCAAATTACTCAATAACCATAAGAGATCGGACTTTAATTTCAAAAACTAGTTAAAATATCCCGCTCAGACAATAAAATATGTAAAAGTGAGCGAAATCGGAGATAGTCGAAAAAACGGCCAAAAATGGATCTCCCCCTTAGGTTCTGAACAAGAAGCATGTATGTACGTCTGTGCAATAAGTACGCCCAAGAAGTGAAGCGATTCTTGTACAATAAATCAACATATTGAACAATTTTTATGTCAAAATTTACCAAAATATTGTATTGTCTAATGCTGCAAAAAACTCCGACTGTATCTTTGGCGGTACAAATTGACCCAATATAATCATTGGGGTGAGTTTCCAATCCCATCCAATGGGATCCCACTCCAGATACCAATACTGTTACTAGCTTTGAAACTTTTCTCAGGAACTACAATCTGTGGCATTTCAGACCGATATGAATTGCTGGAAAGTAATCTTTATCAAGCTCTTCTTTGACATTGGAACAATTAACGGTAGAATTAACGACATATTGCCTTACGGAGAGGGAACTGATCAGCATTTCTTGAACTTCGACCATGACACTCAGTATCAAAAGAGTAGGCTTTCTTTCGCTGCCGAAGATGCGGATGGAATCAGCTACGAAGATAATCCTGGATGACATTGGTTACCTTGAATTTAAACCCGATGACAGCCGTTTCGAATACTACGTCTACCTGTTCCTTGGAGATGGCTATGACAAATGCAATATGTCAGGCGAGTCATTCAAGATGACGAAGTAGAAACCAAAAAAGCAGGTTACAATCTTAGCGGAGAACCCAAACGCAACGCTTCAATCAGTTTCATTGGTACTTGGAATCGTTGCCAATTTCATTGTTTTACTCAAGAACAGACACCCAATACCTTTCAAGCGATTGTTGTTGTGACCAATAATGTCTATTATTTAGTTTATGCATATGGACGAATCGGACACAATTGCAGAAGCGAGTAGTCACCTTCGAATACTATGGATCTGATCCACTGGCACGAATACACAATTAAACATTTTTGAAGAAGGAAACTACGATTTGACTGACCTGACAGCGAAGTCTAACATCGACAGGAATGGTTATTACCTGATTAAATATGAGAGATTCCTATCAGGTCTCAGAACCTGGTAAACAGACAAACAGTGGAACCTATTGCAAAACTCTGGCCGGCAGTGGTATTGGTGAAACTTACGGTTTAACTACATATTCTTTCATAGCCTAATCCACCGAATAAATTTTGGTCTGTGTCTTGAAAAAGACAGCTTCTTAACTAACATTTTTACAGAATCATTTATGCTTACTTATTTATTTGTACGTTTG